>JAWDGP010004172.1:112500-185000 GCA_033675545.1 Elysia crispata
TGTTTTCTTTCAAAATCCATTTCGGGGTCCAAAATTCTGATTGCTTTCATGTACGGACACAGGAAGTAAATAATTCACAGAATCATTGGATTGCCTTCATCTTAATGTGTAAAGCCAGCATTAGAGAAAGTGCATTCAATTCATCTTAATGTGTAAAGCCAGTATTAGAAAGAGTGCATTCAATTCATCTTTATGTGTAAAACCAGCATTAGAGAAAGTGCATTCAATTCATCTTAATGTGTAAAGCCAGATTTAGAGAGAGAAAGAGAGTGCATTCAATTTATCTTAATGTAAAATGCCAGCATTAGAGAGAAAACATTCAACTCATCTTAATGTGTAAAGCCAGCATTAGAGAGAGTGCATTCAATTCATCTTAATGAGAAAAGCCAGCCTAAGAGAGAGTGCATTCAACTCATCTTAATGTGTAAAGCCAGCATTAGAGAAAGTGCATTCAATTCATCTTAATGAGAAAAGCCAGCCTAAGAGAGAGTGCATTCAACTCATCTTAATGTGTAAAGCCAGCATAAGAGAGAGTGCATTCAATTCATCTTAATGTGTAAAGCCAGCCTAAGAGAGAGTGCATTCAACTCATCTTAATGTGTAAAGCCAGCATTAGAGAGATTGCATTCAATTCATCTTAATGTGTAAAGCCAGCCTAAGAGAGAGTGCATTCAACTCATCTTAATGTGTAAAGCCAGCATTAGAGAGAGTGCATTCAACTCATCTTAATGTCTAAGGCCAGCCTAAGAGAGAGTGCATTCAACTCATCTTAATGTGTAAAGCCAGCATTAGAGAGAGTGCATTCAATTCATCATCTCAATGTGTAAAATCAGCATTAGAGAGAGTGCATTCAATGCATCTTAATGAGTAAAGCCAGCATTTTCAATTCATCTTAATGTGTGAAGTCAGTGTTACATAAAAAAATTATAACTGTTGTACTTATGAGTTGTCAGTAAAATATTTTTTAAACTCATAGAATCTGCTTAAGAGCAACAAACAATAATTTATCTATCCATCCAATAACAGAACAAAGAAGATTTAACCTCATAAAACTCTTCTTTCCCTGGCGATAATCTGTGATAGTAAATCGCCTCAACAGTGCTACGTTTACCGAAACGAGTGAACACAACCAAAGTAAAACAACCAATCAATGGTTTCGCTTTTGATTTCCTTCCTAACTTTTCATAGCATTTCGAGAATAACTTGCAATTTGACCTGTGAAGGAACGGAGTTGACAGAGCGAAATATATCTGTCCAACGTGAGACAACAATTTCCATAATAGATGTCTTGCCCTGATTTGGTTAAATCATGGCTCAGAATGGAAGTCGGTTTCGGTTTCTACATTTTCGCTTGCGTGTTTTAGAAACTCAAAAGTCTTGATGACACTCACTCATCTTGGGTCTTGTCAACCTAAGAGGGATATCTCTCTCCCCCCCCCCCCCCCATGATAAACTGCTCCCCTGAGAAGCGCTGTACTTCTTCTTAACACTCTGGAGGACAAGTTGTCATCCTACTCGAAACATTTGTAATTACTCCATGCACTTAAGTGTTATTCTCATGTACAGTTGACTTGACTAAATGTCAACTACATGACTCCTAAAATAAACTGGATATTAAGTTATGAGCCGCATGCATTTTCTATAAAAATCAAGATAATTTAGTCAGTTTCAGTTAATAAAAATCTTCTTTTTGACAAGGATAGGAAATAAATGGCTGTTCTCCAAAATAGTCTGCATGTTTAAAAAAAAATCTGGAAATAACGTGGAGGGTATTTTATGGATTGAACACTCATCGGTTTTCTAAAATATATATATACAGATCTAAAATGGTTGATGGATGCTTGATATTTTCTCCTTTGTGAGTACACGGCGTCGCATAAGCGCTACTTTAGTTGAGGAGGCCCACACGGTGTCAATGACATGACCCCGTGACCTAGTTGTCAACTCCGGTAGACTCGGGCGGCTCTGTGCCTGCGCGGCACTTTGTTTTTTTCGATATTTTACTGTAATTTCTAACCACAATAATGATAATCATGTTTTATTTTGAAGTTTGCATTGAAAAATAAATAAAACAGGCTATAGACACAAGCAAGAACGAAAACTCTAGCTCAAATACTTTTTTTGTTACATGGCCATAAAAAGTACATTTATTGTAGTATATTAGAAAACAATAGAGTGATTTTTAGAAGGTCGTAACAACTAAACGCAACATGGAATTTTTTTAAAATTTCACATATAGAACTTATCAGTTTTGAATAAACTACTCACGAAATTTTTTTATGTTAGATGGAATACTTTTTGCAGGAGACGGATTTTTTGTACATGTCTCTGTCTTGAGCGAGCTTTATATTACTCAGCTATATATGGAAATAAAGAAAGCAGTCAAGGAACGTTAGAGGCTGAGACAGACGAAGCTAGATCTAAGATCTAAAGATGCAAGTGACTGCAAATAAAGAAATAATTATTATAGAAATGTCAACCACAAATCTAGATTTAGCTCGAGACCGACAAAGAAAAAGAAAGACGTGAAAACATTATAACAGATGGGATGAACAGGGATCGAACCTGCACCTCGATGCGGCACCCATTGCCTTGCTGGGACAAGAGCAGGCACTTAACCACTGAGCTATCCGCATCTACAAATAATAGATGCTCCAGGGACAGTGACTTTCATGCTAACTTGAACAGACTAAGAAGTTGAATCGCTAAAAACGATCAAGTCCATTTAGAACATAAACAAACTAGCCTCTAACGGATCTTAGAAAGATGCACATTTGACTGAAAGATATAAATGAATATAGAAATAAAGAAAGCAGTCAAACAACGTTAGAAGCTGAGGCAGACGAAGCTAGATCTAAGGATTTTAAGATGCAAGTGACTGCAAATAAAGAATTAATTAGTAAAGGAAAATCAATCACAAACCTAGATCTAGCTCGAGATTCTTCTGTAAGTTGTCTATTGCTGTTTGAATATCTGGTAAAGAGCTGTCATCTATAGGTGTTGTGTGGGATAAAAACATTATTAAAACATGTGAACTGTCCTGAATGCGCTATTGAGATCGTCAAATGTTATCTGTATTGTATATGCTTTGTCTGTGAGGAATCGATTGTTTGTAAGGGTTTATGTTTGTTTAATGTTTGTTTCTGTAAGATCTGTGTAAACGTTCTTTTTTCTGTTTAGGTGTTATAGCACGGAGTCTGCCTCAAATTCTGCACAAATCGTTTACACGACGCGAGTGGGATCAAATTATAATCAATAGAATGTTCCATGTTTTGATTGACTCAACTCAGGATATTTATCTAGAAATGAATGGGAAAAAATAGAATGATGAAAACGAGCATAGACGCACTTTGACCCCATCTAACACAACAAAACTTATATCATTTTAATCTAGGGTTTCCATTGTTTCAGATAAGTATTGAAAAGTGATAATCTAGCGTGTACTTTTTAATTAATTAGCAATTACATCTAATAGGAGCGAATTGCAGGTAAAATTTTAGATAAAAACATGGACTATGAAAACGCAATAACCACACTCACAAATATGATGATAGAAATATCAAAGTAATACCGGGTTTAAAATTAGATTTAGAAGAAACTGCTGAAAGTTGCACGATGTATGTACTATGAGTAGTTCTGAAGATATTGTAAGTTAAAAAAGCGGAATTTTCTATTTTATTACATAAAATTCAGCAGATCTGAGCACTGGCTTGTGCAGACAGCGATTATCTGCGGTCATGGGCGGGCCTGACCCTGACAGTGATAGATGACGTTACCTGAGCCCGGCCCGGCATAACAAGGCTTGAGTCGCCTAAGTTCAAACTGGCTTTCGGGCCAATCCCCCCATAAAATGCAGCTTTTAGGTCGAAATTCTTCGCTGTGAGTAAGATATCTGACCTACACCATACTAGTTGACCAGTGACAATATTTTAAGTGTATAAACCTTGGCCAAATATTTCTGACTTATTTAATGATGGGGGTGATTCTGCTTATTGTAAAGTAGACAGTTTTAGATAAATGACAGGAAAACCAGAAGTTTTAAATTGTCCTCTATCGTCAAAGAGGCAATTATTCAATCATAGAAAAATAAAAAGGAATGACTGTGTTAGAAGTGACGAGATTATTATAGAAAAAAAAAAAAACCCAACTGAAACATAACTCTAGAAATCCGATTGTGGCAACACCAAAGTTCTGAGTGTCTCGGCAGGTCTATATCCTTTGTTGAACACGAATATCGACTTATTACAAAGAAGTTATTAGTGACTGCCTTAAAGTGTAAATTAATTACTGTTTCGTGGGCGAAGTCTTTAATGCAAGCTGGATTTCACAAAGTGTCATGATCGCATCAATGTTCATTCCAATCTGTGTTAAGGAACGAAGCGTAGAGTAATTTTATACTGTTAGGACTGGGTTATTTCGAAAACCATGGCGCTTGAAGTAACTAAAAATCACCATACACACCGCGGTTGCGAGAGGGCAGGGGTCAGATTTCACGAGTCCAGCGCTGAGCCGCAGCGTGTGTGGGGAAACCACTTGAAAAACCCCGGTATAGAGGGTGTGTGGTATGTAAAAACACAGCGCAGAACGCCTTGCACATATATATATATCTTGTGCAATGCTGGCATCCCCTCTGTGTGTATGGTGGGTCTAAAAGAGGAGCATGTTAAATATATGATGTACTATATTAGAAACAGCTCACCGTTTTCGCGTAGGATCAAGATCTATCACTGCCTGTAGCCGAATAAGGGCCTAGATCTACTCACTTTACACACTGTTGACGTCGGAATTGAAGGGAGCCGCCTTTTCCCAAGTATTCAACATTTTGTGTGATCGGGTTAGGGTTTGAAACCGGACCTTCTGACTCAGTATTTCAGTCCAATCTTTAAAACTCCATCTAATTTTTTTTTAAAATTTGATTTATCAAATAAAACTTTTAGGAAATGCAGAAAATGGAGCAAATACAAGATTAGTGTGCATGGCCTGTCGTGGGAAGAGAAGAAAGAAACACTTCTAAAGAGGATTTCTAGAAGGAGAGAGGGCGTGGGAGAAAAACGACGTGGAAATGGAATGAGAGAGAGAGAGAGAGACAGAGAGAAAGAAAGAGAAAAGAGATATATAGAGATAGATAGATAGATAAAAAGATAAAGAGAGAGAGAGAGAGAGAGAGAGAGAGAGAGAGAGAGAGAGAGAGAGAGAGAGAGAGAGAGAGAGAGAGAGAGAGAGAGAGAGAGAGAGAGAGAGAGAGGAATTGCGGTAGAGAAGGTGATAGTGACAAAGAAAAAGAATGGCAATGAATAAGATTGTAAAGAGAGTAACAAATGAAACTCGGTAATCTTAAGGCCAGCGTAGAATAACGTAAAAAATAATTTGAATATGGAGGAATATTGCGTTTCAACAATTTGATAAAAGTTAAAAGAAACAAGGCACATTCAAAACTGTTAGATTGTATTTAACGAAGGATGTATTTTCCGTTTAAAAGAAGTATATGATGTCAATAACACTTGAACTTGAAGCGCACTGCCTGTTGTGATTAAAAACGACCAGAGTTGCTCCCCTTGGCCTCCATCTGATTTAAAACAGCAACACAGTAACATATGAATTGTAAGTGCGCCCCGAACAAGATTTTGAGGAAGATTTAGGGTACGCTAAATAATTGAGGAAATCGTAAGCGTATTGGCAAGATGTCATACCAACTCCAGATCCTGTACATAAATAGGATTTATTTTTTGTCTTCCTGATTTCTATTACAACATAGAAATACAGATTTTCAGTGCTGATGATCACGGGGTCAAAACGAAGCACAAAAACCCTTCAAACTTCCAATTTCACTCTCTTACTTTTGTTGTCTATATGCTTTGGGATATTTCAGATTTTGCAATTTGTTCTAAGTAAGTTATATCCAGTTTCATTGCGTCACTTACTTTTTTGACCCACGCCAGTCTTTTTAGAATCAATGTACGCGGCTGATCTTAACTTTTTAGGTTGTGTTTGCCGATGTCAACTTCAGGTTTGTTGAAAAATAGATCTAAAATCAAAAACAATTTTGATAAACGTACAATGACTTTCCGACGGTCGCTAGCTAAGCGATCTCTACCGAATGATACATCGAACTTTTCCTACATACTCATCAATTCGCCTTAACTGACAGTCATCTACCTCTATCTCAAATAGATAGGCGCTACCTTTTATTGTTCTATGGCAATCGGAAGTCTCTCTCTCAGATTTAGAGCTCTATTTTCGATTACTTCCATCACCGCAAAATTGTGGTGTTTTGGGGGATGTCTGTGTCGGTATGCCGTAACAATATAGAGGGAAGGTGGTTTGTAGATTTCACGTCTATGCAGGCACGCCATAATCATAGAAGGGAATATTGGTGTAGTAGATTTTAGATCTATGTAGGTATGCCGTAACAACATAGAGGAAAGATGGTGTAGTAGATTTTAGATCTATGTAGGTATGCCGTAACAATATAGAGGCAAGATGGTGTAGTAGATTTTAGATCTATGTAGGTATGCCGTAATAATATTGAGGCAAGATGGTGTCGTAGATTTTAAATCTATGTAGGTATGCCGTGACAACATAGAGGAAAGATGGTGTAGTAGATTTTAGATCTATGTAGGTATGCCGTAACAATATAGAGGCAAGATGGTGTAGTAGATTTTAGATCTATGTAGGTATGCCGTAACAATATAGAGGCAAGATGGTGTAGTAGATTTTAGATCTATGTAGGTATGCCGTAACAACATAGAGGCAAGATGGTGTAGTAGATTTTAGATCTATGTAGGTATGCCGTGACAACATAGAGGAAAGATGGTGTAGTAGATTTTAGATCTATGTAGGTATGCCGTAACAATATAGAGGCAAGATGGTGTAGTAGATTTTAGATCTATGTAGGTATGCCGTAACAACATAGAGGCAAGATGGTGTAGTAGATTTTAGATCTATGTAGGTATGCCGTAATAATATTGAGGCAAGATGGTGTCGTAGATTTTAAATCTATGTAGGTATGCCGTGACAACATAGAGGAAAGATGGTGTAGTAGATTTTAGATCTATGTAGGTATGCCGTAACAATATAGAGGCAAGATGGTGTAGTAGATTTTAGATCTATGTAGGTATGCCGTAACAATATAGAGGCAAGATGGTGTAGTAGATTTTAGATCTATGTAGGTATGCCGTAACAATATAGAGGCAAGATGGTGTAGTAGATTTTAGATCTATGTAGGTATGCCGTAACAATATAGAGTCAAGTTGATGTTGTAAATTTCAAATCTATGTAAGTATGTCATAACAATATAGAGGCAAGTTGATGTTGTAAATTTCAAATCTATGTAAGTATGTCATAACAATATAGAGTCAAGTTGATGTTGTAAATTTCAAATCTATGTAAGTATGTCATAACAATATAGAGGCAAGTTGATGTTGTAAATTTCAAATCTATGTAAGTATGTCATAACAATATAGAGTCAAGTTGATGTTGCAAATTTCAAATCTATGTAAGTATGTCATAACAATATAGAGGCAAGTTGATGTTGTAAATCAGATCTACGTCGATATGCCGTAACAATAGTGAGAGCCTAGCGGTGTTGTAGATTTCAGATCTCTGTAGGTATGCCGTAACAATAGTGAGAGCCTAGCGGTGTTGTAGATTTCAGATCTCTGTAGGTATGCCGTAACAATAGTGAGAGCCTAGCGGTGTTGTAGATTTCAGATCTCTGTAGGTATGCCGTAACAATAGTGAGAGCCTAGCGGTGTTGTAGATTTCAGATCTCTGTAGGTATGCCGTAACAATAGTGAGAGCCTAGCGGTGTTGTAGATTTCAGATCTCTGTAGCTATGCCGAAACAACAGATAGACCCGCAATGAAATGATAACATAGACTGAGACGATAGATGCTTTCGTCATAGATTGCTCAAGAACATACCGTTACAGCTGCACTTCTTGACCTCTCAAATGGTAAACCGTTTCGTGCTAGTGCAGACAGAGACCTGGGTATACATGTATATATCCTGTGAGTCCGTCTATCATTTAACCCTACCTCTTCAACGACTTTATCTCTCATGTGGACTCGTCATAATTACATCAAGCAGCACAAGTGGAACTTGATAATGCAGGCTCCCCTCGTCATTTGTCATATGTCATAAGACTGACTGTAGCCTGACAATGAAGGGTTTGGAATCTTTAACAAGAGCGGTTGGCTTCGAATCATGTCATTTCGGCCCATTTCATCATTATCAGTTCAGCGGAAGTTATCATAGTGAGCTCGAAATTAAAATTTGTTAAGCGCATTAAGACAAATATGGTGATTTAAACACACACATACACAATAACAGAAGCAACGGGAAAAAAAGTTGATCTGGATAGAAGCTTGGTAAAGCAGATTAAGAACTCCATGATTTCGCATTTTCTTTGATTTTCAACAAAAACATTGATCTTGGATTTAGAAGGTTCGATGCAAATTTATAAACATATAATTCATCAACTATGCAAACGTTTTCCTTGGAAGTCGAGACCAAACTGAAAAACACTGATATCTGCCCTTGTGGGTTTTTAAAAAAAATCAAAAATAATGTTTCACTGAAATTTTCAATGTCAAAACCTTACTTTGATCATTGCCATCATTATTTTCATCATCATATTCGTTATTATTATTATTATTATTATTATTATTATTATTATTATTATTATTATTATTATTATTATTATTATTATTATTATTATTATTATTATTATTATTATTATTATTATTATTATTATTATTATTATTTTGATTAATTTTTTAAAGCAAGATTATTATTAGTACTATCATTACTGTTTATTCTCATTCATAATGTTTAGTAGTTGGTGCTGTTGTTGTTGTTGTTGTTGTTTTTCTTCTTCTTCCTCATTCTATTATTAACATATTTATAAACGCATAGTGCCAGTCTACTTCAATAATCCTCGAGCTCAGAGCGCAAGCAAATCATATTCATTTCCCCACTAAAAACCTCTTCTGCGCAATGGCGCAATGAGTGAATTGCTATATGTAAATACGCAAACACCAATTAGGCCTGTTTAATTTGGAGTCTGCAGATTATTATACTGGGTGATTATCTACTGAAAACGTCATCAAAATTAAAAATAAACAACAAGCAAACAAAATCAACTAAAAAAAAAAAAACAACAATAAACAAAACAGTCCCAAAAACCTGAAACAATAAAAACAACAAGAAAAAACAAACAAACTAAGAAACAAAACTGTAGAGACATTTTTGAGATGCTTTAACATAATATTATTCGATTTCCATTATTACTCAAAGAAAATTGACTTTAAATCTGTGGTTACCAATATTATCCAAAATTTGTACCAAGCATGTCCGGAAACCTTCGAATAACGGTACCCTTCGAAACATTTGCCTTCACATATTTGGTAATCAATACTGATTGTTTAATCTCGTCCTTTCGCGTCCGCAGGTAGGAGATGTACACATCTCAAGAGAAAGCTTGAGCAACCCTTTGGAGACAAAGAAAACGAGAGAGAGAGAGAGAGAAAGGGACGAAAGAGTCGAGTCACTATTCACCAAATAAATTCCCTTTTCAAGGTGAGTCCTGTTGTGTGCATGCATGCGACAGAGTCTTACTTAGCCTCACTAGCAACTTAATTTCTTGGTTATTGTAACCTGATTAGACTGCAGGAACTCATCTCAAACTGATTTTATCACCTCCGTATCATCATCTGAGAGTAGCTTATTAAGGTCGAATAACCACTTCATATATTTCAGAATGGTGAATTACATGAAAAAACAAAACAAAACCAAACCAAACAATCTTAGAACATACAATTTGATTCAATCTAATATGGCTGAATTTATATTTATTTATATATTCGAACATTCTATTTTTAACCACTCGGGCCCCGAATCTACGATTTAGAAGACTTTCGCGAATTTTTTAAAGTATATTAACAACATATTGAGGCTCGTGTTTTCTCGGCTACTTCCGGACGATTCCGAGAACTTTACGGAGGTACCCGAAGTGCCGTATTTTCCTTAATTTTAGTGTTTCAAATATCAGATTGAAAAGAGGTACTTCCGAACAACCCGATCCCGACTAGTTTTACGCGAAACCCAAGCGCTTATCCAATCTCAAACTCTTGATTCTAGAAATGGATCTAGAGTAGACTGCGGATCTACATTCAGATCATAGCCACAAATATCTTTCTAGTTAGGCGTCAATTCAGTCTGAAGTTGACGTTCAGGTACAATGAACCTAGCTTGTTCCTCGATCTTTCTCCCAGAGAAGGACTGTTTATCAAGGCAAAGCTAGACTTAATCACACCAGAGGACTCAACAAAGGATTAAACCTGAAGCTCACTTTTGTTATTCTAACATTCTATCTTTTGAGCCATCTGGCGTATTAACCATCAATAAACAGATCTTACCCGACAGCTTTTTTTCCCACCCATGTACTGATTGCTTAAGCAAGGTGTGGACCCAGACAAATTTACCTGTCATGTCTTGGAGACGCGGCACAAGCAAATCTTGATTACAATCGGCCCTTTTGCAGTCTTAGCGACAGGCAGACCAAGCAGGCGCTGACAGACAAATGGCGCCAGGTGCAACTAAAGAGTTGTTCCCCACACATTTCTGACCATTGAAAATGTGCGGATAAATCTCATCCACTATGTCTTGCGTAAAGAGTCTTTCGTCTTTCCAGTTTATAATTTATACTCCTGAGGCAAAACATCCTCAGTCTTTATGGTTAAAGACAAAGTTTGACGCGTGGAGAAGCACGGAAGAAACCAGACAGCCAGTCGTTGCAGCAATGAGATGATGAGAACCCGATGTAATTCTCCAGCGTATATGAATTTTCTAACTTATCCTATTTGGTGAACCATAACTTTAACCAAGAAGGGTGAGCAAGACGAAGAGTTACTCACGAGAGAGAGAGATACAGTCTGTCTTATCTCATCTCACCTTTCCTTCTCTGATCTTATCGCCCTATACTGATCACGATCAAGTTTGATCTTTTGATTGTTTGAGATGGCCTGTTCACAATGAGGCCGCCAGTGCTTCTATCGCACTCTAATTTCCAAGATCAAGGATGAAAGAGCAAGAGCATATTTTCCCACCCCTTACAAAAATGTCATAGCAGACGCCCTACCCAATTGCTATCGGCGTTTACCAATAATTACAAAAACATTTGGTTGATATGGTGCGCTCAGGACAAAAAAAGTTAATGCTCCGAATCAAATTCGTTATCAACCTTACAGGACATACCCACTCCTAAACCAAAAGCAATTAAAAGTCCTTCAGCATATAAACAAAACATAACATAAAACAAAGCAATAGAATTCCACTAATACGCACTCGATCTGCGGCACTGATCATCGATAGAATTCCCAACCTTTTGGGCATCAAGGCAAGTTAGCAAACCTACCGACCATGTGATTTTTTTTTTTTTACAAATCAAAGCTAAGCAAAAATCATCTCCATTACAATATGTTTGAATTTTAAGCATGCAGATGGCGCATCGACATTCCCGTCAGCGTTTTGCGCTCTTGAATCATTCATGCAGCAAGTCCCTGTTCGTAAAACGGGAAGAATATTGATTAAGAACTTCGGACATATTCGCTGGTTAACATTTGTTTTTCTTGCAGACATATTTAAATAAAGCAATCCACAGCGTCATATTCCGTATCAAACTGAGAGATGGTTACGTAAAAACATCCAGGCTCGACATATCATGATCTACTGCTATTGTTGGAAGATTCGTGACTGAAAGTGATACACAATACACTGTGTTGGGAAACATCGCAAGGAAAAAAATGGCAAAATAACAGGAAAATAAACAACAATAACAGTTGGTACTTCCTCGATATTTCTTCTCCTTTCCGTGGCTCACTGCTCTCCTATTTGCCCGCCAAACACGTATACAGTTTTGCTTGTCCCTCTCTCTCTCTCTCTCTCTCTCTCTCTCTCTCTCTCTCTCTCTCTCTCAAGTCTTTCATTCTTCCTTCTCTCTATCCTAAGCAAAGGGACGTGTACAAACATAACCTCCCCACATGCTTGAGAGCGTAGCTGATAGGATGAAAAGAAGAGCTGGAAATAGGATCACAATGAACAGCCTGGAAGGAAACAAGATTAAATTCATCCCGAATTCGCCTTCTTTCGTTAAAAAAAGAGAGCAAATGCGTGTTCAGTTTACGCAATGCATATTGTAAGATTTCATATATTAAAAAAAAAAAAAAGGCATGTCGTCTGAGAGTAGCTCAATGGCTTCAACCGCAGATTTATGGGATTCAATAAGAATGAAAAACGTCGACTTGACACAAAGCTTAATGCAAGCTACTGTGATATGTTCTTCTATTATACTAAACAATTATTATCGATCAGAAAACGTGTGGTCTCATTGTCCTGAACAAACTTTACCTAACATCCGGATTGTATGTTGATTCAGGATATTCTTTGTTTAGCTTTGTAAAGCGTAAGAAGTCTTCATCTAGATAGCTCGATTTTGATAAAAAACGAAATTATTTTTAAACTTCCTCAATCATGATAAATTGAGTAATTGGGAAAATATTTTATTTATTGAATTATTTCATGGGTTGCCCAATGCGTATACTTTATGTACATTAACAGAGAGAGATAAAGAGAGAGAGAGAGAGAGAGAGAGAGAGAGAGAGAGAGAGAGAGAGAGAGAGAGAGAGAGAGAGGAAGAGAGAAAGAGAGTTAGAGAGATGGAGAGAAATAGAGGGGAAAAAAGGTACATAGTTAGAGAGGCAAACAAAGACAGTTTGATACCCAGACAACAGTTTGAGAGAAATAGAGCGGTTTAAGAAAAAAAAAAAGAAAAAAAACCTTTGAAACTAGAGAAAAAAAACCAGAATATAACAAAATTGGACACATTGTAAAACCAGACAAAAAATATCTACAGAAGATCATGCCAGTCTATAGACAAGAACTGGCAAATATCTCCTTACATAGCCTGACAGAACATGGGCAGAATATTTTGAGAGACTGTACTTAACTGAAGAAAACAATGCTATCAGAAGAGTCTTGGTGTGGCCCAGAGAGAACAAAACTTACAGCCCCATACAACACCATCAGGAGACAAATCTCTTGGTGTGGCCCAGAGAGAACAAAACTTACAGCCCCATACAACACCATCAGGAGACAAATCTCTTGGTGTGGCCCAGAGAGAACAAAGCTTACAGCCCCATACAACACCATCAGGAGACAAATCTCTTGGTGTGGCCCAGAGAGAACAAAGCTTACAGCCCCATACAACACCATCAGGAGACAAATCTCTTGGTGTGGCCCAGAGAGAACAAAGCTTACAGCCCCATACAACACCATCAGGAGACAAATCTCTTGGTGTGGCCCAGAGAGAACAAAGCTTACAGCCCCATACAACACCATCAGGAGACAAATCTCTTGGTGTGGCCCAGAGAGAACAAAGCTTACAGCCCCATACAACACCATCAGGAGACAAATCTCTTGGTGTGGCCCAGAGAGAACAAAGCTTACAGCCCCATACAACACCATCAGGAGACAAATCTCTTGGTGTGGCCCAGAGAGAACAAAGCTTACAGCCCCATACAACACCATCAGGAGACAAATCTCTTGGTGTGGCCCAGAGAGAACAAAGCTTACAGCCCCATACAACACCATCAGGAGACAAATCTCTTGGTGTGGCCCAGAGAGAACAAAGCTTACAGCCCCATACAACACCATCAGGAGACAAATCTCTTGGTGTGGCCCAGAGAGAACAAAGCTTACAGCCCCATACAACACCATCAGGAGACAAATCTCTTGGTGTGGCCCAGAGAGAACAAAACTTACAGCCCCATACAACACCATCAGGAGACAAATCTCTTGGTGTGGCCCAGAGAGAACAAAACTTACAGCCCCATACAACACCATCAGGAGACAAATCTCTTGGTGTGGCCCAGAGAGAACAAAGCTTATAAGCAAATCTAATAACATCACCAGCCAAATCTTTTGGAACATAAAATAACATATTCATCCCAATTTCTTCGTGTGACCCAGAAAGAACAAACCTTACAAAACCATACAATAACATACCCAAACAAATCTCGTGGTGTGGACTAAATAGAACAAACCTTACGACCACATACAATAACATCAGGAGACAAATCTCTTGGTGTGCACAAACAGAACAAACCTTACAACCCCATACAATAACATCACCAAACAAATCTCTTGATGTGACCCAGAGAGAACAAACCTTACAACCCCATACAATAACATCAGGAGACAAATCTCTTGGTGTGCACCAAAGAGAACAAACCTTACAACCACATACAATAGCATCACCAAACAAATCTCTTGGTGTGACCCAGAGAGAACAAACCTTACGACCACAAACAATAACATCACGAGCCAACTCTGTTTGTCAACATAGAACAATGACTGGATAGGTCACGAGGTATATGAAGTTAGCTCCATTAGTTAAAAAAAAGATAGATATATTGTTTTCATCAGAAAAGAGCATCAAAGAAAAAAATCATAATTGTTTGCGTAGAAAAAAATGAATATTTTGCGTCATATGCCTTGCCGTCTTATTGACATGGATGGGCATCAAAGCCAAACAAAGTATTGTGTGTACTGCTAAAGTGAACTGTCCCAGAAGTAGTTTTAGATCGGCAATTGAAAACAATAACTTGTGTGAGGATGATTATGATGATGATGATGATGATGATGATATTAATGATGTTAATGATGATGATGATGGTAATGAGGTTAATGACGATGATGATGATGATGATGATGATGATAATGAGGTTAATGATGATGATGATGATGGTGATGATGATGATGATGATGATTATGATGATGAGGATGATGATGATGATAGTGATGCTTATTAAAGTGAATGTTACCATTCGTCTTGCTTGATGAATAGGATAACTCCAGAGCTTCTCACACAACCCTCGTCATTCAGGCCCGGCATGGGTGTTGAATTCAAGGTGCTTGTGATAAAGATAACTTAACTGATTTTTTTCGGCATGTAAAGAAAAATTATCTGAAGTAACGGAAAGCTTTGAATGAAAAAAAAATACAGAAGGCACTCTCCAGTTTCGTGCTACCTCGTCTATCCTATCGGCTGTAGTAAACGATATTGGTTCCCCCTCTACTGCTTTCACATCTGGAGGTTTTCTAACTTTTTTTTCCGACTCTGGGCATATTATACGAATATGTTATTAACATACGGTAGAACAAGAAGATACTTCTTAGAACTAAATTTGATGGGTTAGTTTAGGCTTCTTTTAAGCGAAATTGGGATGATGAAGCAAAGGATAACCAATAGTGACAGCCATTCTCAATAGGGAAAATAATAGAATCAAGAAATAGGGTAACGAATGAGAATACAGGCAATGTGCGGCAACTATCATTCATCTGATCTTTACCCTTCCAGGATTGAGATAGTTTAGTAAGCATGCATGGCAAATAGAGTTCATATCTCTCTAATTTATCTTTCTGTATGTGTTATATCGGCTTAAAGTATTCTGTCTGTCTCTCTGTCTGTCTATGTCTCTCTGACTCGGTCTCTGTTTCGGTCTCTGTCTGTCTCTCTGTCTCTGTCTCTGTCTCTGTCTCTGTCTCTGTCTCTGTCTCTGTCTGTCTGTCTGTCTGTCTGTCTGTCTGTCTCTCTCTCTCTCTCTCCATGTCTTTCTCTCTCTTTTCTTTTTCTTCTTTTTATTTCTACATCACCTGTAAAACCTACATTTTCAAAGCTTACACAATGTGCATACTATCTCATGTTAAAAAGAGGAGATCTCAAGATGACCCGTCTACCACTCACATTCACATCCCCGTCTGATCTACTATTTCAAATCTGGGATTTTTTTTTCTGAATATTGTTCTAGTAATTCAGCATAGCAGATAGTTTATCAAACACTGTTTATACAGCGCCGCTTCTCTAGCATGCAATAAACGAGATTTATAAATGGAGCCAAGAGAAAGTTTTGGCAAGATAAAAGAAATGAACTCCAAGAAAAGAAGATTTGTGTAACTCGTCTTATCATGACTGTGTTTGTTGTATAGAGGTTTTGCTGATGAATGATTATAACCCCAACCCAGTTAAGAAACCTGCTCTCCAAATGGCGGAAAAAAACAAAACAAAAACAAAACTCCACGGCTGTAAGGGAGACTAACATGATACAGGAATATAAACTTAAAAAAAAGGGGGGGGGGGGGCAGTGGAGGTGAGGGTGAGGGGTGGGGTGTAATCGTCGTTAGAATGAGGGTGTATGACAGACAACTCTGCATGCTACATCTCCCACCAGGAAAGGACCCCCGTCAAACTGCTCTTGATCATGGCAAGCAACGTGTGACCCCTCCCCCACTCCCCTCTTATTTTCCCCTCTCTGGGTGAGATTAGAGCAGAGGGAGGAACAGGCTGGCGACGTTAACAATTTGAATTATATTTGATGACAATTTTTTCCATCTCATTGGGCAGGGTCCCTAGGTTTGAGATTAGTGATGTTTACGGTTTGTGGGCAGCAGTTTTTAGGGCGGATTGGAGAAGTACTATTTTTGCCACATTTATTATGCAGGGTAAATGGCTATAGTGAGATTCTGTATATTTCTACTTTTCCGACGAAATAACTCGGTGAATGCATTAAGATCTCATTTCCCTTCCATCACTATTTCTGGTCTATATCTAATATTGAATGTCAACTCTACTTGAACCCAGATGATGCCAAGAGAAATAAGTCCAGCGATATATCTCATTTTAAATTTCTATTTCCGTTTTGTCAATAAATTTTTAAATGTATTTATAGGGAATGTGCTGACATAGTTAAGAACAAAGACTCTAGATATCATCCGTCAGAAACATTTATAAGACGATCTTAGTTCTAATATGTTGTAGAATATCGTTTTTTTTTCTTCGAGTTTTTATTATTTCTTTCTTATAAGAAATCAACCGAACTTCCTAATCTTATAAAGTATCTTCTAAACATGCTTTGAAAGTCTAGATTCCTCAACTCAAAAACATAAAGTCTCACTTATGCTTTAGTGACTAATGACACCTGATTTATAGTTTTTTTTTTTTTGGTTCTTTTCATGTTGTCTTATTTCCTCCACACACCGATCCTAACTAGAGCTGATAATTATGACTGCCTTTTTCAAAATAGTTATTCTGAATCTCCCCATGTCGCACCTCGCCAACATACCCGCAATAAGGGTCGGAGAACCCTAAAATGTTTGGGTGGTGCACAGTTCGCACCTGGCCAACATACCCGCAATAAGGGTCGGAAAACCCTAAAATGTTTGGGTGGTGCACAGTTCGCATCTGGCCAACATACCCGCAATAAGGGTCGGAGAACCCTAAAATGTTTGGGTGGTGCACAGTTCGCATCTGGCCAACATACCCGCAATAAGGGTCGGAGAACCCTAAAATGTTTGGGTGGTGCACAGTTCGCATCTGGCCAACATACCCGCAATAAGGGTCGGAGAACCCTAAAATGTTTGGGTGGTGCACAGTTCGCATCTGGCCAACATACCCGCAATAAGGGTCGGAGAACCCTAAAATGTTTGGGTGGTGCACAGTTCGCATCTGGCCAACATACCCGCAATAAAGGTCGGAGAACCCTAAAATGTTTGGGTGGTGCACAGTTCGCATCTGGCCAACATACCCGCAATAAGGGTCGGAGAACCCTAAAATGTTTGGGTGGTGCACAGTTCGCATCTGGCCAACATACCCGCAATAAGGGTCGGAGAACCCTAAAATGTTTGGGTGGTGCACAGTTCGCATCTGGCCAACATACCCGCAATAAGGGTAGGAGAACCCTAAAATGTTTGGGTGGTGCACAGTTCGCATCTGGCCAACATACCCGCGATAAGGGTCGGAGAACCCTAAAATGTTTGGGTGGTGCACAGTTCGCATCTCCGCCAACATTACCACAAAAAAGGCTTTGAGAATATGAAATCCTGCGAATTTACTCAATTATTTTTACATGGTAACCAAACAAACATACAAAAAAGGAACTCAAGGAAAGATAATGTATTCCATTATAAATTCAGACCTTGTGTATTAATACGTCCATTGATATGTTTTACCAACCATGAAGAACACACTCGAAAATTCCTGAATAAATGAACGAGTTGATGTAGGGTCGAGATAGTTTGACTTTGTCCTGATGAAAACTTCAACAAAATAATTTTTTTTCTTCTCGCTTCTACCCCAACATAAAGAAAGTCAGAATCCATACATGCATGAACTAAGAAAGCAGATATGGGAGTTTAGAAGATCCGGTCGCTTCGACTGTGAACCTGGCTCCCCCGGGATGTGCCAGGTCGGGTAAATGAGCCGCAGTAAGGTTCGGCGAGATATGCACAGTCGAGGTAATTAAGTTAAACGCCCATCTTGGAGGGTCACCGTAATTCAGTTGACTGCTTCCCGAGCGGTATCAACAGATCTGCCTCCAGATAGAGGTATAGAATTCGAGCGAGAAGAAAGTCGAAACAAAAAAAAATAAAAAGTTACTATAAGAGGAAGCTACGGCAGTAGACTTTGTTAGACACTCGGTGTTTACACCAAGGAGATTCGTGGATCAAAGTTATCTGAAACAGATGTAAAGATGAGTTCTTGGTTAAAGTTTTCGTCACATGGCTTCAAATCTCAATTATAATGAGCACGGAAACACATTGCTGTTGTGATGGATTAGTATAAGTCACAATAGTAGTAGCAGTAGTAGCAGTACTAGTACTAGTACTAAAAGTAGTGGTAGTAGTAGTAGTAGTAGTAGTAGTAGTAGTAGTAGTAGTAGTAGTAGTAGTAGTAGTAGTAGTAGTAGTAGTAGTAGTAGTAGTAGTAGTAGTAGTAGTAGTAGTAGTAGTAGTAGTAGTCGTAGTAGTCGTAGTAGTCGTAGTAGTCGTAGTAGTAGTAGTAGTAGTAGTAGTAGTAGTAGTAGTAGTAGTAGTAGTAGTAATAGTAGTAGTAGTAGTAGTAGTAGTAGTAGTAGTAGAAGTAGTAGTTGTGGTAATAATAAAAGTAATATTAGTAGTGGGAGAAGGAGTGGTGGTAGTAGTTGTAACAGCAGCAGCAGCAGCAGTAATAGCAGAATTAATGGTTCTTGTAATAGTAGTAGAAGCTAGTGGTAGTAGTAGTAGTAGTAGTAGTAGTAGTAGTAGTAGTAGTAGTAGTAGTAGTAGTAGTAGTAGTAGTAGTAGTAGTAGTAGTAGTAGTAGTAGTAGTAGTAGTAGTAGTAGTAGTAATAGTAGTAGTAGTAGTAATAGTAGTAGTAACAGCAGCTATAGCAATTGCAATATTTGTTGTAGCAGTAGAAATAACGTAGCATATATGGTTTTAACAGCAGTATTTCTAGTAGCTGCAAATAAATTGGTAATTTTTCTCTTTAGGACATGATGAATGGACGCTGATCACTTTACTCAAACAATTTTTTCTCCACACAATCATGGAGATAGTGATAATAAACCCTTGCACAGCCGGTATGGAATTTGGCCATGCATGACAAGCACCGTTTAGGTGGCAGGGTGGGCAGTCTATTTAAACACCAATTATCCTGTGTTTATATTAGTATATAAATCAAATGATTATTGACGCCATCAACCATAATATTTTAATGGTAGCTAGAGCAGACTCGTTTGGTGAATTAAAGGACATATTGAAGCAGAAATTTAAAAAAATTCTCAAATTCTTTTTCAAACTTCCAGTCTTTTCACAAAAGTATGGACTTTGAGATACACGACAGTCAGGAAAAGAGTAAGACCAGGAAGAAACGATTTTGTGGCTATTACCATAGACAAGGATTTGTTGGGACATGCTCTTGTGCTTCGATACACGGCTCCTGTGTTTGGGGATATCTACAAGATTTCAGGATCATGGGAGATGGAGCCGCTGTCAGGGGCGATAAAACTAGAAATCTTTTCAAAGGGGAAAACAAAAGGACAGCGTACAGTGAAAGTAGAGAGACACGAGTAGCGATAGTGTCTCTTAGTATTGAGAAAGTGATGAGGGTGTAAGTTATACTGTCTAATTCTTGATTCGAGCGTAAATAACAGATAGTTTTAGTTGACGTATAAGACACACATTAAGTTAAACTTTGAAGAGATAAAAAAATGAGAAAGAAAGAGAGACTGAGATGAGATAGATAGATAGATAGACAGATAGATAGATAGATAGATAGATAGAGAGAGAGAGAGAGAGAGAGAGAGAGAGAGAGAGAGAGAGAGAGAGAGAGAGAGAGAGAGAGAGACAGACAGACAGACAAACAGACAGACAGAGACAGAGACAGACAAACAGACAGACAGACAGACAAAGACAGAGAGGGGCAGATTAGTATGGATTAGATAGGATGACAGGAGGAATAGTAATGGATGGAGAGAGTTTAATAAATGATAGCTTGAGAATTAGTAAAAGATAATTCGGTTTAGGCAAATTAACTATTTGAATTAAGATCATCTATTGGAAAAACATATAGACAAATAGATTGGTTGCTGATAGATAAAATGGTTTGAAAGGCAGATGAGATTTCTCTGAATGCTACACTTCGTTCTTGAATTATGTTAATACTTCTTCTTCTTCTTCTTCTTCTTCTTCTTCTTCTTCTTCTTCTTCTTCTTCTTCTTCTTCTTCTTCTTCTTCTTCTTCTTCTTCTTCTTCTTCTTCTTCTTCTTCTTCTTCTTCTTCTTCTTCTTCTTCTTCTTCTTCTTCTTCTTCTTCTTCTTCTCCTTCTCCTTCTTCTTCTTCTTCTTCTTCTTCTTCTTCTTCTTCTTCTTCTTCTTCTTCTTCTTCTTCTTCTTCTTCTTCTTCTTCTTCTTCTTCTTCTTCTTCTTCTTCTTCTTCTTCTTCTTCTTCTTCTTCTTCTTCAAATTTATGACAATAGCAATAATCATCAATATCATCGTTAACATCATTATCATCATTATCATTGCTATTATCATTGCATGTTTCCTTGATTTAATGTTTCTCCACGAAGAAAGACACAAGCGTTGAATGACGATTGCCCTAATTTTACACTAAGTCATTCAAACATGACTGACGTGAGTCCGCCAGGTCAACAATCACATCTGTTACATCTTTGTTTGAAACTCCATTACAGACTGACAAGTAAAAAAAACCCAATGCACTGAATTTAATTTCGAATGTCAAACCATTATTTTGTTACAATTTGTTTTTAAAGAATAGATTGAAAAAAAAATCAAGAAGGAGTGAAATTTTAGGGGGGAAAAATATTGCGAGTAGATCTCGATTGGTCTTGTTCGCTCATTGCAAACTAAAAGCTGTACTCGAAAACTTGTGCGAAGTTTGTCCGCAGTACCTCAGTGGTGACTGAACTCTATTTTTACAACCGGGACATTTAATGCAAAAACTGCGTTTTGTATCTCCGTCGATGGCAGTTTTGAGACTTAGGAGACTCGAAACTAAGACGAGATTACTGCGTAACGTTTTTACAAGGTCTCTCTCCCTAGGCAGCGTAAGTCCGGGACTAATTGGAAAAAGAGTGACGTTCTAAAAGCATTCCGTGCTCGCGCCGAAAGTTTATGGAATGGGTTTGGTGAAGTTCTCCTTGAGTGACAGTACGGTAAGGAAGCTGCAAGGTGCTTCTGCGAAAAAAAAAATGTCTTCTTTTTCTTTTCCTTTTGGATACCACTACTTTTTTCTTGAAACGGAGGATTGTTATTTCTCTCTTGGGGGCTACCTTTCTATTTTCTAGCCGTGGTTCGTGATTCTTCCTAATGTACGACTTTTGTAGGCTTTTTGCGATTCATGTTTTGAACGATACTACTTGTATAGGAGGTTATGTGCTATGTATAAAAGTCACGACCCACTGTCTTGTAAGTTGTGGTTGGTTAGAGGTGTTGTGCCAGACTATTGTTGTTCTATGATTATTTAGCACCAGTCGCATTCTTCCCATTCTTTCTGTGTTGAGTACTGATTTACTTTTTTTGTTTAAGATAGTAAAATTTAAATCTCTAATTGTTCGAGATTATTTTGCCTTAGATTGTCTTCTTTGTACATAATTGTGAAGCGAATCGTCTCGTGAGAACAAAAAAAAAAAAAAAAAAAATATGATGATTGCAACTGTAGTAACGTTAAAGCTAAAACACGTAATGGTTCGGTTGTTTTAGCATGCCATTTAAAAACAATTCTCATTCAAAGTTTCTTCCATTAAAAAATAAAAAATAAAAAAAGGTGTAGGATATTAAAAAATTTTTAGCTTAGAGCCCATCATAGTTAGGTTTTTTCCAGCTAGGATTCGAACCAGATTCCCTATCGCAAGGAAACTAGAACTCTTTACAGCACCGTCTTGATATCTCATTAAGTCGCATACCTGTACCGACCTCAACACCGCCCTGGAGCTGAACCCACAGCTTCAGAAAGCCCAAAAGAGAAAGATTGGTAAATAGTTTAAAAAAAAACAAAAAAACAACAACAAAAAAACAAAACAAAAACAAAAACAATGCAAAACAGAAAAAAAACCCAGAATCGAACAAAAACTGGAAATAAAAAAACAAAGAAAAAGTCGAGAAAAGAACTCCCCCCCCCCCCCACACACACACACACACCAAAAAACCGTTTTTCCTGTTAGGTTCGGCAGCATGTGCTCCATCATGCATTAGCGTCGTCTGATCTTCATTTGGATTAATCTTCTATCACATCAGCAATAACACATCTGCAGTAACCTAATCAGGAAAATTAAAGAGGGCTACAATAATTGCATTTTTAGGAACATTAACTCTCTTGCATGCAAAGATGAGTGAATATTGAGTCCAGAATTACAGAATTATATTGCTTGATGAGAATTCCTAGGGTCAACGCGTAGAGCGCGGTAGCATCTTTGTTTTGTGTTGCCTTGATACCGGTGTGGAGTGGGTGGAGTGAGCCAAACTTCACCTCAACACCAGTAGATACAGTGGTCACCAGAAGAGGTGTCAACTAGTGCTGTAGCGCCGCGGGGAGGGAAGTCAGTGTGTAAAACACTCACGCCAGAAGACAGTAGGGCTAGGAAAAAGATACGTACTATACTAGATTTCTACCATCAGCTTTTTCTTTTCTTTTATCTTCCAGCCTTCTTTACTCTTTCACACTCGGGGTAAATTCCCCTTGCGGCAAAGAGTAACGAATTACCTCTTGCATATTGAATGTATGTCGGATGTTAACCAAATCACCGGAAGAGGGAAAAGAAATAACTTAGGGCGGGCTGATCACAAGAGGAAAAAAAAAATGTTTCAGAGAATGGAAGAAGCTGTGAAACCAGGAGATGAGGAAACTTCTAGACACCTGAAGTAGTTCAGAGCGAGACACAATTCTAGAGTGACTGGGACGTATTTAGACCATTCCTGGTCGAGCTTGCTCCATGAACTCCACAGATTATTTAAGCACTCGACTAATTTGAGAAGAAAATCCACGCGGTTGTGGTCTCCGCAGAAGATTGATGATGCGAATCGAACTGAAGGGATTCCATCCACAAGCGACGTGACAACTGGTTTATTCCTACATCCAATGCTTATTGATAGTCTTAAAGCCGTTCTTGTTGTTTCTTGTAAAGTTCTCGAGGCGGCAGTTGGAGACTTTGAAACTAAATCTTTCTACAGAAGATGGGCAGCTCGCTGGAAATGCGTCAGTCAGTGGGAACAACATGCCATAATGTTACATTTCCCGAAGCAAGCTAATTATCTTTATAAGTACTTTAAAACCTATTCTTTATCCATTTCTCTCTCTCTCTCTCTCTCTCTCTCTCTCTCTCTCTCTCTCTCTCTCTCTCTCTCTCTCCCTCCCTCCCTCCCTCTCTCATCTTTCTCTCGAATGTAAATTTTCTTGAAAATTTTGTTAGATTTACACAGCATAGGTTGATATTTTATTAGGACAATACAAACAAAAAAAAATTCAAAAGCAACAACAACAATAAACAAAAAAAAGCCTAAAGATAACTTTGTCTAAAATTGTTCTGCAATGCTAGATCTATAGATAAAAGAGTTCTTAGATTTCAGTAAAAAAAACTCGTGGACTGCGCCTGAAGAAAGTTGGTCACAGCGATGCTACTAAAAAAGATTATCATAACCGAAAAAAAAAAACAAAAAAAAAAAAAAAACGGCCACCGATGTTATTTTAATATTATGACGTCAAATATGATTTCTGAAAACACAAGACTAGCCACATTTGGGCAAAGCAGGAGCCCAAAGTATCTCTGACATCTGACAAACTGGTACAAGCGGATGTCTTGATCTACCAAAGGTGTAATCTAAAATCTTAATGGAGATGCTACGGGGGTCTCGGGAATGCTTAACAGAGTACAATCGTTTCATATCACGATCATCTCCCTCCCCTTAGCTATTCCGTTCGGTACTGTGAAGAAATGAAACAAAAACTCGTGGAAATTATTAATTCACACGAATTTGTACGGAATGGAAGGAAAAAAATTCAATAAAGAAAGGTTGATGACTTCAGTTTCACAGATGAATGCGGCATTTAGTTCTAACTAAAATAAAAAAAAAATTAACTTCGAAACAAGTCTCATATTCAAACCGTGTTTTTTATTTAAACCAACGATGCATGTGGCAAAATAGCATTCCATTTTAATTTTTGGGTTATAATTTTTTTTGTTTGAAACGTTTATTTATCAATTCAAGACAGTAGACATTTCCATTGGCCAAAAAGGGGACAGAGGCCTTAATTTGGGGTTTTCGATGCGCACCAGCCATAATCGTGGCAATAACTGGTCAGCCCAGGCTTGGACTGTGACTGGGTGAGCGTACGGGCGCACCTCGCTAGATCTTCCCGGCGCCCGACATCGACACTGCGTCAGGTCTACCACTATCGATGTTGAAATTTGTAGCGGTGGAATCGATCCTCTTCAGGAATTGTTTAATATCGACGAAATTCTTTCATATTAACCAACCGTCGATAAAAGTGGGTAAGGTGCCCTACGAGGATTCAAGGAGTACTTATGTGTTGAAACACTGGCGAACTAAGGATGTCTTCGCAGTGTTCCAGCAACCCCTCGTACATCGATCAGCAAGGGGAAAAGGAGGGGTGAGGGGAGCCCGGTTTAACACTCAGCTACTTGACCGGTTCATTTATGAAAAGTTTATAACCATGCAGGGTGAATTAAAGTCCAGTTCTCTCCACATTTCCACTTTGAATTGTCTGTTTCTATTTTTTTTCCTTTCGAATTTAAATCTCTCTCTCTCTCTCTCTCTCTCTCTCTCTCTCTCTCTCTCTCTCTCTCTCTCTCTCTCTCTCTCTCTCTCTCTCTCTCTCTCTCTCTCTCTCTCTCTCTCTCTCTCTCTCTCTCTCTTTTTTTTTTTCTGTCTGCTTTTCTTTTGTTTCCTCATCTTATTTCTTAGCTTTCTCCGTTCCCTTCCACTTTCGCTCTCTCTGCCTCTGTCTACGTCTGTCTGTCTGTCTGTCTGTCTGTCTATCTATCTCTCTCTGTCTCTCTCTTTCTCTCTCTCTCTCTCTCTCTCTCTCTCTCTCTCTTTCTCTCACATACACACACACTTTCAATCTCTCACGATAGCTTGCTTTAAATTTGTGCCACATGTATCATTAAGTCCTTTTCAAACACCATTTAAGCATTAATTTGATCTATGAATTTTACGAATTGAGGCAACTCTGTTCCTTTAGAGAAGATAGACTTAAACTACCATAGACCATGTCTTTAGCAACGTGGCAGAGCGGGCGTGCCCCAATTGCGTCTTACTTATTTTACCGTTCAGAATTATGCGCTGGTACTTAATTAGCCGTGGACCTTTGCCTGACTTCCTGTTGTTAGCCGGAACTTCTCTGCCCGGTTGCCAGGGAAACAATGGCATCACCAGAGATGCAGCCGTGTACATGATGAATAATAAACACGTACAGACGTCATGACTGTAATTGATTGTACTGTCTCTAGCTCTAGCGATGGTTATGAAATGTTTTCCATCTGTCGTGTCGCCCTGCTTGAGGGAAACCATCAACGACATGTTTAGATGCAACGTTTGATGTGTCTATAACTAAATAACGAGAAACTGCCTGCTGTGGTTTTGAGTAGTTTCGTCAAATCGTTTACGCTCTCTAATAAAAATTAGTTACCTGTTCTAAACTATCTCAAGAGTATAGAGTCCAAGGAGATAGATCGGTTCAAGCATCGTGTAGCTGTTTTTGTGGATCGGACAACAAACTAAAAAACTTTCAGCCGTTCAGTTTGTTGTAATTTTGTCGGTGGTAGAAGGTCCCTCATCATTCTTGTAATTTGTAGTGTTCTCACGACAGAGGTTCGCTGAACGTCGATACTGTGGAGATGTTGAGAGAAGCATCGGTTTAGCTAGCTCAATCGTGCACGGCAGCGAGCTACCATAGGTCGTTCAGTTTTTTCCAGAGATCAGTCTATAGGGAATGCAGTTTCACAAAGAGTTATGCTACTAAGTTGTGAGACATTAGATCTACTTGAAGTCATTGCTAGCGTTTCAAGCGATAGCGTTTGCAAAAATACACATTGGTGTACAATTAGAAATAAAAAAGGAAAATATAAAATGTGCACATGCAAAAACATTTACAACAAATGTATTTAGTTCTTCGTAGATCTTCGAAATGCTTTTGTTTGTTGAACAGTACTCACGACTTCCAACAAAAGGGACATAACTTTTTTTTGTGAAGTCGCATTCCCTATAGTGGACGAGTGATATCAGCTTCCAAACGGTCTATTTCACAATTAATCATAATGTTGTTATTGCAATATCAGTATACACGTATTAACTGAGTACTACTGTGTATATTTCAGATCTTGTGTGGCTGTGGTGCGACAGACTAGCAACACACCTAGCTCAGGATGAAGGCCTGGCCTTGTAGCCTCGCACTGATTGCTGTGCTCACACTCAACTGGATGACGTCATGTGTCAGTACTGACGTATTCTGCTCTAACCCCGCCCTTTGTGCCAGTGAGTATATCTGTACCTGTGCTGCGACACAGCGCTAGTCAAGCCTTAGTATTATTTGTTTTTTCACACTGCGATTATATTAATCGCAAAGTAATTTTGGAGATCTTTTTCCTCAGAAATTACGGAAGTCGACACTGGAGAGAATAGGACCGAAACCGTGATTCGGTGTTAGACCGATCTCTTTACAGAGGCCACGATGGTTGAACAAACCCCAGCGCTTTTCAACTGAATGGAAACTGGAGGAGACCAATTTCCACTTACCTTACCTTAGCCACACCTCCCCCGTCGTGGCGACACATTAATTATCTTTTTCTCTCTCACAGATCTAGAGTGCTCTCCCGAGGTCAGATCGACCACTCCTCGACAATTTCTTTACATATTTTAAAATACTTAAAAAAAAAAATCAGTTGCTTGTTTTCTATCGCGTCTCCTACTCGAGCAAACCTGTGCGCGCCTTAAACTGCAAATTCGAATCTCTCAGGCTGATTTGCAAGAAAGTTCACGCACCAGAAATCAGTAGTCAAAGAATTTGCGACATTAATTTTGGTTTGGAAACAAAACTGCGCCTGAAGTTTTTTAATACGTTTCTCCACTCGTTTATCTCGTCTTTATTTTATTCTGTATTTCCGGTTGCTCAAGTTAAATTTGTACAGTGCACTATAATTGCTGGCAAGTCTATATTCTACAGTCGTGTGAAATCTTTAATGCGTCTCAGCAAGCAGGCACTCTGTTTCTGTTCTAATAGGAGAATTATATTTTTGTTTCAGTAGCAGGAACATTTCGGCGTTTTGCCTTGTTTCCAGGCTTTCACTCCCGTACAAGCCCAACCCAAATCAGCTCGCTTTCCGTCGCCGCCTCAGCCATTTTGTAAAGGCTGCTTAATCATGCCAGGTCGCCAAATAACATTGCTAATTTCATTCTGGCTGCTGCAAGTGATGACTGTGTCGTCCTCCGCAGCACGTAACCCTCTGGCACGTGCGTTCACCCGCTCTTAACTCACTTTTTTCCTGTCAAATCTTCGCACAAGACTTCAGACAAAATAGATTGCATCGGTAAAAATTAAAAGAAAATGAGTTCGCGTCTGTTGCGAGGACTTGTGTTCATTTTAGGGCAGCAATATATATTCTTGCCGGCATCATTAAATTGGATTTATTGCATTTGTCTCAAATACAAAAAGATTCTATTCTGCGATTTCCGCCAGCTTATGCTGGTAAAGTCCCCCGTTCGTGTATATTTTTAGGTTAACCGATCTTGTTTTGCGAAGTGAGGACGTCGGTGTAACTTGGATTTAGAGGCAAAGTGGTGCACTTTCTGTGTTATTTCAACCAATCAAGAAAACCAAACCCCATAAAATTTTGACAAGTGTAAAATGATAAAAAAATACCCCGGAAAAAGACAAAGTTTCAGAGTTAATGATATCAGACGAGCAAGAGGTCACAAATAGCTCAGAACATGTTTAATTTTACGAAATGCCTTTTAAAGCAAGCGTAGTAAAACATAAGACGTTTCAAAGCAAACACCACAAGGCAAAAAGGGATGTAAAATATTGAAACTTTTGTGTAAAATTGATAAAAGAACAAACTTGTAAGTGGATAACAGAAGAGAAAGAGAGAGAGAGAGAGAGAGAGAGAGAGAGAGAGAGAGAGAGAGAGAGAGAGAGAGAGAGAGAGAGAGAGAGAGAGAGAGAGAGAGAGAGAGAGAGAGAGAGAGAGAGGAGGGGGGGGGGAGGAAAAAAAAGACAAAGGAGGGATAAAAACAAGACTATCAGATAGGACATTATGGAAAGACAAAAAGAGAAAAGTTAAAAGATATGCAAGGAAAACAGAAGTAGATAAAATTAGAGACGAATGATGAGAACAATAGCGTATGACCATGATAATAACACCCGTTGCAGAATTCAATTTATTTAACTGTATGACCATGATAATATCACCTATTGCAGGATTCGATTTATTTAACTGTATGACCATGATAATAACACCCATTGCAGGATTCGATTCATTTAACTGTATGACCATGATTGCAGGATTCGATTTATTTAACTGTATGACTATAACAAGAACTCGATTTAACCATAGCTTCTGTTGCTCTGAAGTCATTGTATTACGGCTCAGCAGGGCTTTCGGGGTGTTGATTAATCACTTAGGAGACTGATTAGGAAGAGATAAATAAATGCGTTCATTGCTAGCTGTGGAGGCGAGAAATGAATTAGTTTTCCCCACAAATTTTCAATCTACAAGACTCGACTATAAACTTTGGTGATGGTGAAAAAAGCTCATGTTTGGAAAATTATTGCATTCATAGCCAAGCACGGTTATAAGCTGCCTTGAAAAAAAAAAGGAAACTGTTGTAATTTATCCTGAACCAGTGGGAGAGAGCTGCCGTATGAGGATAGGTCGTAAATCGCGTTTTTTCCCCCCCCTGGAACTCCTAATGACGAAATGCATATTTCTCTATGGTAATAGATGTATTAGGATTAAGAATACACCAAACTCGGCGATATGTGGCAATTTAGGATGATATTTGCGAAACACGGTTCAAGAGCGAAACGGTAACAAACTTATTTACAGAAATTAATATATTCACGCCTTGAACCATGACCTTATGTTTTTGCTCAAGATGAAAGTTTTCTTGCTGTTTTTTTTTTTTTTTTTAATTTTGTTTTCTAGTTGTTCCTATGGCATAACGGTTTTCTGCCCTCCTAAAAAGTTTGCACCAACCCTGTAGGAAACAGCTTCTGTTTTTATTTTACTTTTCCTCTCGAGGTAATGAATAGAACATGCGTTCAGCTTTACCAATTTGCTACGATTAGGCATTTCATTATGATAATAATATTTCCTTCCTTGCGCCTCTCCGGCGTTTTAGTTTACATTTACATAACATGAAGTAATAAGATTGTACCCGCGGCGAAATGCTTATGGTGCAAGACTGATATTAACTGCTCTCATTCCATTGATACATGTAGCTACACGTTTCTCACTCCATTGCGTGCACACAAAGGTTTTCTAATATACAGGCCAAGTCACCGAACTGAACAAACTTTTGCATGTTTGAGATATCGTGATCTATTTCTTTTTAACTTTTAGGCATAGTTAGAAGAGAATTGCATTCTGAACGCACTTATAATTCAGCCTACGGGCATACACAATAAAATATCTAACTGTCCTAACTGTGCCAAATAGTTAAATGATAATAGCTCACTCTTACACTTACTGCCAAAGTTTGGTCACTTCGGTGACTTGACCTGTATGTATTTTAGAAAGCCTCGGTGCATACACATGTATTTCCCTCACGCAGCAGTTGCACATAAAAGCTCAGTCGGTAAAGCGTTGAACCCTTCAATGTGGAGGCCCGAGGTTCGAATCCTGGCTTATGCTATAAATATGATGGTGGGGGCGGATCTTACTTAACCAGCTTGAAGGAGCTTACAGTTGTGAATGTAGAAGTTACAAAACAAATTATTTCCATACTGAGAATAAACAGTTGCTTTTCTCTTGAAGGAGCTTACAGTTGTGAATGTAGAAGTTACAAAACAAATTATTTACATACTGAGAATAAACAGTTGCTTTTCTCTTGAAGGAGCTTACAGTTGTGAATGTAGAAGTTACAAAACAAATTATTTCCATACTGAGAATAAACAGTTGCTTTTCTCTTGAAGGAGCTTACAGTTGTGAATGTAGAAGTTACAAAACAAATTATTTGCATACTGAGAATAAACAGTTGCTTTTCTCTTGAAGGAGCTTACAGTTGTGAATGTAGACGTTACAAAACAAATTATTTACATGCTGAGAATAAACAGTTGCTTTTCTTTTGAAGGAGCTTACAGTTGTGAATGTAGAAGTTACAAAACAAATTATTTACATGCTGAGAATAAACAGTTGCTTTTCTCTTGAAGGAGCTTACAGTTGTGAATGTAGAAGTTACAAAACAAATTATTTACATGCTGAGAATAAACAGTTGCTTTTCTCTTGAAGGAGCTTACAGTTGTGAATGTAGAAGTTACAAAACAAATTATTTACATGCTGAGAATAAACAGTTGCTTTTCTCTTGAAGGAGCTTACAGTTGTGAATGTAGAAGTTACAAAACAAATTATTTCCATACTGAGAATAAACAGTTGCTTTTCTCTTGAAGGAGCTTACAGTTGTGAATGTAGAAGTTACAAAACAAATTATTTACATGCTGAGAATAAACAGTTGCTTTTCTCTTGAAGGAGCTTACAGTTGTGAATGTAGAAGTTACAAAACAAATTATTTCCATACTGAGAATAAACAGTTGCTTTTCTCTTGAAGGAGCTTACAGTTGTGAATGTAGAAGTTACAAAACAAATTATTTACATGCTGAGAATAAACAGTTGCTTTTCTCTTGAAGGAGCTTACAGTTGTGAATGTAGAAGTTACAAAACAAATTATTTCCATACTGAGAATAAACAGCTGCTTTTCTCTGTAATGCACACCGTGTGTGACCCGAAAAGGCAAAGGAAAAAAAATCGGCCTCCCCTGAGCACCAAAGAAAGCAAGCGCTCGGAATAATACGCAGCTATCGCAACTCTGTTGTCTGCTTTCTAAAACCAGACAGAAATCAAAGAATTGTGCAGCTTTATTTGTTTCTTAGGCGTCACAGAACCTGGAATATGTATTCTGCAGCAATCGTTAGCGTTTCATCTTGCCAAACCGTTTTGATATTGCTTCAAATTCAAAATGTATAAATTGGAACGTTTTTCGCGATAAATCAATAGATATCGAAGAAAAATAATAATAATAGCAACATGGAAAGCAATGCAGGATCAGTGTTTGAATGAGCTGAAGCGCTTCAAGTCCAAAGGGAAATTAACTTCTTATAGACTATTCTATTGTAATGCATGGGTGCAAGCTGGCTGGAGTTGATTGGTCTGCAACTTTTGCTATAAGGTATGGGCGACGAAAATCTGTTCAGTACCTCAAAAATATTTTAAAGCATTAGAAAAGCCGAACAAAAAACAACAAAAACCCAACACTGTACACACAATGGGCTCATTGCTTATGAATTTTACCCTTGTGATAGTAACATTTACGAATTTTTTTTTTGCAAATTTTCAATAATATTATTATCAAATTTTACGAAACTTTTCTACACAACATTACATTAGAACACTATTTTTACAATATAAGAAAACTCAAGTTTCCTCTTTTTTTCATTAAAAAGATTTATGGGAACACCGGAAAATTACGAAAATATCCTGAACATGCCGAAGTGCTTGTAAGCGCTTCTGGGTAGAATTATTTTGTGATCCTCAACACGCGAGGATAACTCTGCAGGTACAGACAGCGCCATCAGTTCAATGCTCCGACAGAGCAAATATAAATAGTGATCATCAGTATGCTTTAGATTTATTCAATTTTTGTGGTACCCTTTTCTTTCCTGAAATTAATACTACGATAAATTGTTAATAATGATCGCAGGTAAAAAAAAAGAAAAAAAGATTTCACAACTCTACTAAAAGCTTTAACATCGACTTTAAAATCACCTTCAAGAGATCTGTGACGTCAGATGCACCTTTCAAATGTCTTCCGCTTCTCGTTAAATTCGAACTCAGATTTCCATTATCTCCCCTGAAAGCTTCTAGACCTGATATTCCTTTTAAAATATAAATATGCCAATCCTGACACATCTATTGATCTGTATCATCTTGTAGGAATTGGTGGGAAACTGTACCATAAAAGTCATACCAACCTCGCCCTCTGATTGAATTTATATCTTCGAAGATATTTCGTGGATATGTACACGGATAAAACAGCGGAAACCCTGTACAAGCCATTATACATTGATACCGTTGGTGGACAGGCGTCAAAACATTAAGTGACATTGTTATTATTATTTATATTATTTGATCTGCACCCTCTTGCAAGGACTTGTGGGAAACAAAGCCAAGAAGTCCAACTAACATTGCCTTCTGATTAGTTTTCCTGGATTATTAGAAGAACAAAACTGTCTAAATTATTAGAAGAACAATACTGTCTAAATTATTAGAAGAACAATACTGTCTAAATTATTAGAAGAACAATACTGTCTAAATTATTAGAAGAACAATGCTGTCTAGATTCTGTTTGATGCACAGCTTCTCATTCGGTCTTTGTAGAGCCAATTCACTTGTGAGGTAAGACTCAGTCAATCCTCCCAGAATAGTTGATACGCACAATCTAGCAATCCTTAGAGAGCTTGATTCCTAAAGTGAACCCATTTGTTTATTAGAACTCAAAATTTACAATAAGCTGCGAAGACATACTAGTTTGATCTAACTTTTAGACCCTTCGACCTGAAAAATATAAGCTTCTTTTTGAAAAAAAGCTTTTGGTGAGTCGCTTAAATATTTTCTGCTACAAGAAAAGTTAGATGTTAACTTTCTGCAAATACTCATATTTAACCTAGTCAGCTTACAGGGTATATATTCCCGTGAAAGAGCTCTACCCGTTGCTGGGTACGGTTTTTTCTTTCATCATGGCGAAGCTTTGCTTTACTGTCAAGAGTGTAGAGAATGAAACAGTAAAATATCATTGGATGCAGTTTAGAGTCCGGATCAGCCCATAGGGAATCAACAGTCTAGATTTTTGATTCGTAAAATTTTGTTTTTTGCACATATAATTTTTTGACATCATTGGCTGATGCGCCGGTAGAAAGGAAACTGGTCGTCGCATCTCGTGAATGCGATTTAAAAAAAAAAAAAATCAGTAAAATAATAAATCAGCCTGCAAAGTCATCCGGCTATTCTCAGGCCGGAGATCTTGCACCCATGATGGTATGAAACGAGTAGTGAAAGACCTTCATCTTTCCTGCGCTTCCTTTTTTCATTTTACCTATCGATCTATTTTTTTTTGTCCTGATCTAGTTTTAGGTCATTTCTCTACACTTGGGCCTTTGGAATTGGATTCCATCAATCTTTAAGCAAGCCCAAACCCGTTGAAAACTGCTCGAGTAAAATCATAAATTGAGTCAATTGTGTCTTGTGACTTCAAAGAACATCACCAAATCAAAAATGGTGATAGACGATGACCTCGAAAAGAAAACAAATATTTTTACAAGCAATTTTAGGGTAAAAATTGCTTTTCTTCTATATTTTTTTAAAATGTGTTTAGTGAGTGCAGCGAAAGATAATCCAATTTCTTTCCATTTTCTAAACGTTAAGCCGAAACCCGCAGGGCTTGATTTCAGTCTAGATTTGTCTGGCGAGGATTCGATAGGTAGATTTCTAAAATTTTGTCGGTGGCACCGAATTTTAGAATCGAATACTCTTTAACTATATTATATATATATATATATGGAGCCTTAAACCGATACCTACCTAAAGTGAATATCGCTGGGATGGATGGTATCTACTTTTCTTTTCGGCATCGACGCTATTTAGTTTAGTCCTGCAACTCTAAATATTAGGACGCTTTGAAAGTCAGTTGAATGCATTTTGATCAAAATATTAATATTCTGAAATCCGAATCTTGCGAGTGTTTCTAATGAAGATTCGAATTGTTCTAGCGGGTAAGTTCTTTGACCTGAAAATATTGAAGTTAGTGATTTGCCCAGCTCTTGGGCGGTGGCAGTCCGAGATCGAGGCAAGCTTTTAGCTTGAAGGCGGGCCTGGAAAGGAGGCGCCCAGTGGGGTCTTAGCTGGGGCGCGCCCGAAATTGGACGTTTTTAACCGCATTCACTTTTGCCACTTCCGCCAAAGCGTTGAATTAGGAGTTATGGGTAATGTCTGTTGGCAGGAGAAGCAGGATTAAACAGTGAGATTGGAAGAGGGAAAGAGAAAAAAAGAGAGAGAGAGAGAGAGAGAGAGAGAGAGAGAGAAAGAAAGAGAGAGATGTAGATAGAGAGAGAGGCAAAGAGAGAAACGGAGATAGATAGATAGAGATAGAGAGAAAAAGGGAAAGAAAGAGATAGATAGATAGATAGATAGATAGAGAGATAGAGAAAGAAAGTGAGACAGAGAGAGGGCGGGAGTGGGGTGGCATAATGGCAGGAGGCAGGAAGTCCTGAGAAAAGAAGTAAAGGAGGGATATGATGTATAGTTTGGAATGGGGAAGACAGAGGAAGAGAAAGACAGACACACACAGATAGAAAGAAAAAGTGAGAGATGAAGAGAGAGAGAGAGAGAGTGAGACAGAGTGAGATAGATAGATAGATAGATAGAGAGAGAGAGAGAGAGAGAGAGAGAGAGAGAGAGAGAGAGAGAGAGAGAGAGAGAGAGAGAGAGAGAGAGAGAGAGAGAGAGAGAGAGAGAGAGAAAGGGAGAGACGCGAACTTAGAGAGAGATAATGAAAAATCAAGTGGAAGACAGCAAAAGACGGAGTGCAGTTTAAGTCCTCTAAGAAAGACACGTTTATCTCCACTAGTGTTTCAGTCGGTCCGGGAATCGAACTGTCCCCCAGACGTCCGTGGGAGGAGGGTCGCGAGAAACTAAAACAAGATCGGAGACCAAATTTTGTCGGAGCTGCTAAGGCTGGGGTGTAGAAACAGGCTTAGCATAGCGCCAGAGCAAGGCCACTATTGATATGTGTGTTGACAGCGTTAAGTCTCTTTAAAAGCAGTTCAGTCCAGTATTTATCAACACAGTCTCCATATAGCGTGTGTTTTTATTTTTTAATGAATTCACTGCAAGCCCGGTTTATCGGTAACAAAGTTTTTTTCACAGAAAAAACACCAGACGACAAGAAGGCCAGAAGTATGTTCCTGTAATATTTTTATTATCATTTTTTTTTATTAAACAACAAACGAAATCATCACGATCAGTATCTGTGTATTAATTTGTCTAACTTTTGTTTCTCGTCCTCTGTTTCTCATTTCGGAACTGAAGAATCCAAAATAAAAGGCGAAACGTTTATATGTTAAATTTATAGTTATTTTGTTTCTTTGTTTTGGTCTCGTAGTTATAAAGTTTCTTTTTAGACCCTGTATTTTACCATTTACAAACACACATGCGACCTTTTTGGATCCTTTATAATTACCAAGTTTTGTGTTTTTCCTTTTCTATTTGGATTTATGTCTCTTTGGCTCTCTGCCTCTATCATTCTCCCTCTGCAGATCCACACACTTTTGTTTCTTGATTTTGCTTTAATACGACCAGCTTAACGTTTCAAGTCCCCTTTTTTTAATCATGCAGTGTGGCCACAAAATTTGAGATCGGTTATTTTCTACTCTGAAACGATTTGAAGAACTCATCGTTTAAGTATAATAACCAAACAAGTCAAATCTCCACCTATAAACCGAATTGCAGTGTTATCCATATTGTTGTGAGTTTTTTTTACCCATGTAAAAATTGGGTAATTGATTTACAAAATCTTATACATATGTCTCTCTCTCTCTCTCTCTCTCTCTCTCTCTCTCTCTCTCTCTCTCTCTCTCTTTTCCCTAAGAAAGAGAGAACATTAATGGGGAGAACAAATAAAACTCATAGAAAAATATGAAGATTAGAGCAGCAATATAGGAGGAAACGCAAAATAATGGTCTTCTTTATTGAAAAAAAAATAAATACGCAAAACAGATGTGTGAAAGAAAACAAGAAACACACAATTTAATTCCAAGTATCTAAAAGATTTCAAACAATTAAAAAAAAAAATCCAGAAAAAAGGCGATTTTTGAAAACATCCCTCCCCTTAACTATAATCTGAATCAGCAGGAAGATAAACATTTGGTTATCAGCGCGCGACTGGCTGTCTCTCTCTCTGTCGATTTGACGGCACGATTTGATAAAGCATGTCACTACGCGGCCGTTGTCTCCAACAAGGCGGGCCGCTAATTGACAGTAGCACAGGAAACACGCCTCGCACTGCGTGTCCGCACTATTTGCCCTGATCAGCGGTCGTGACAGGCCGGTGATTCGGTTTATCGGGTTTTCTCGGTGACTGTTTTCGCAAGACGTGCACACCCGAGCAAGGGCTGAGCACTCGTGAGCTGGGCCGAACTTTGGGTTGCGCTGGGATACGGACGTCACCCAAAGGCGGTAAGCAACGGAAAAATACATGCGGATAAAAAGAGACGGGTGTTATTCACATTCTTAAGCAACGTTAAAACGTATGTGGAAATAAAGATGCGGACGTTATTCGGACAGAGACAACGTAAAAACAGATGTGGAATAAAGGGACGTATGTTATTCAAAGTTTTAAGCAACCGTAAATACACATTGCATGCGGGAAAAAAAAGAGATCGAAGTTACCTGCTGGCTTAAGGAGCCTAAAAATAAAGAATAAAACAGCAACCTTAACACAATTGGTTCTCTAGATTTTAATTAATTCAGCGCTCTTTAAAATATAGTTGAATTAATTCAAAGTGATAAAAAATAGTTTCAAAGCTAAGCTTTCTGACTAACCCACCAACGATCTATAGCTTTAGTTTTCGGAAGAGATTTTTCGAAATTTTTTTTACGAGCAACTGCAAGAGAATAGATAACTAATTTTGTAAAATCCAAATCTGTTCACAGATCTTTTTAAAGCATTCATTATCATCTAGGTTTGAGTAACTGTACGGTAGAATTCCCGTAAGGCAGTGCACTTTTAAGCTCTGCACTTGAGGCGAAAAGTCACAGCTTTCTAATAAGCGTTTAAAAGGATCTAAAAACAGACTGGGAAAGCACAGGATTATTCAATTTCCTTTTTTTCTCAAAAACTCTTCTGCAACTCATTTAATCTGGGATATCGACCACTTAAATAAACTTTTCAATTTTTTTATAGCTTGCGGAACAAACAGCAGGTCATAAGTGTTTCAGAATGAATATATTCACTTCAGCACCGAAGTGTATTGCACCCGATGAAGTTTAAGCAATAAGTATATAACTAATTATCTACCATAACTGGGGTGAAAATGCTTTCTTTAGACATATTTTTTCGTGTTACCTTTTTGCACAGAAGTATAAAATATCTTAATTTCAATCATTTCGATGAGGAGAAGCGATTCAGACTGGCCTGTTTGACGTATAACATATAGAATTATACATCTGGAGCGAATGCTCTGGAAATCACGAGAGATCGAAACCAATGTGAACACAGTTCGCAGTGAGGTTTCTTTTTTCATTTAATTAATCTTTTTACAGTTCCGTGATAGATTATTGTTTAAGATTATGATATCAGAAGCAAACTTTCATATGGTCGGCGTTGGTTTGTCCAAAAATGTTTTGGCGTAGAGAAAATAAAGAGCGAGAGATAAATTTTTGGGGTATCTTTACATGAAGCGATTTGTAGCTTATTACATCATTCCACAAAACTGCTCTGACTTTATAAGCAGCAGTACCTACAAGAAGTCAGTTCTAACTTACCAACCTGCAGACTGGTCTTCAAACCCTTATCACTTCGCATCTAACAGTGAATTCCAACTTACATGTAGATTCATACCCTTTTATCACTTCGTGTATACCAGTGAATTACAACTTACCAACCTGTGGAATCATCTGAATACTATGTATCGCATCATGTATACCGTACCACAATGAGCCACCATATCTGTTGCTGACCTCCTTGTTCTAAACAAGGAGTGCTGGAATGTACTCTAGAGACTGCGAGTGTGAGTGGTTGAAGAGGAACGCGAACAGGAGAGAAAAAAAAACCGGACAAAGTTGCTTTGTTCAAGGCACTATGTTCTCTTTTCTTTTCTTCAGAAACATCGCCCTCAAGTTATCTTTTATTGGTGATTGCATAATACCGTGCAGGTAGACATAGGTTTTTTTCTGGATAAAAATGGATTTGCACTCGAAACATAACAATTTATGTTTAGGAGGAAGAGCGACAGAGAGTGAGAGAGGGAAAAAAGAGAGAGAAAGAAAGAGAGAGGGAGAGAGAGAGAGAGAGAGAGAGAGAGAGAGAGAGAGAGAGAGAGAGAGAGAGAGAGAGAGAGAGAGAGAGAGAGAGAGAGAGAGAGAGAGAGAGAGAGAGAGAGAGAGAGAGAGAGAGAGAGAGAGAGAGAGAGAGAGAGAGAGAGAGAGAGAGAGAGAGAGAGAGAGAGAGAGAGAGAGAGAGAGAGAGAGAGAGAGAGAGAGAGAGAGAGAGAGAGAGAGAGAGAACGAGAAAGCAAGAGACACGAGCAGACAGATAGACATTAAGGCAGAGATGGAAGAATATAAAAAATAGGGATGGATTGGTGGGAGAATTTTATTCTGTTTGTAGCTCGCAAACCTTTCTTTATTTCTTTCCCTATTCAATAACTTTCATCTCTCGAATTCCTCTACCACTCCTTATCTCACTCTCACCATCTCTACCCCCCTCCCCCTAACCCTACAATTACTATCTCTCTGTCTGTCTCCCTGTCTTGGTCTCTGCCTCTGCTCTGCTCTCCTCTAATTGTCCCCAACTAATTCTTCCCTCGGTTTGACCAGTCAGCCTCCGTTCTCCCCGGCTGTCCACTCACTGGTCAAGTAGCCCAGGTTTTACTCATTCAAGCGGCAGCAACAGTCCTGGTCACAGAGCCTTATCTTCAAACAGCAGTGTGCATTCTTTTCCTTCTAGTCTTTTTTTCATTATTTTGCATTTCTGAGACTTACTTGTGGACGGGCTTTATCAAACAGCCAAATGTCTGTCATGTTATGAAAACCTGAGGTTCATGTAAGCCTTGGGCTCTTATCCTGACATGGACGAGGTCACTAATACCATAAATATTTTTGTTATTAGACTTAAAATCATACCTAGAAAACGAGCATTCCCCTTTTTTTTTAAAATAAAGTCTGTCGGTTTTTATTAGTATGAACTGATTATGATTTAGTCTTTAGGATAATTTGAAACTTCCTGCTTCCAGGATAAAATGTCCTTCAGGGTAAGCTAACCTTCGCAAGCGTAGCGCATGCTGCAAGTTTAGAGATTTAATAATTTCTTTAATATTAAGCCATTGACATTATATGATGATACACATAGTGCTGTAAGCTGGATTCTTTAGGAAAATTACGAAAATTTCAAACAATTGTGAACACAATTTTGGAAGGCACGATCTTTGTAACGATGACATTTCAATTTTTGCAGAATGTGATATCAAAGATGATGAAGGATTTATTACAATATTAACATCATTATTTACGTCATTTTGTCCTTTGTCGACTGTCTCAACTTCTTATTCGATCCATAATTAACTTCTAAACAAGATTAAGTTAATTTCTACGCTTTGGTTTTATTTTACAAAAAGACTGCTTACAGTTTTAGAAAAAAACAATGAGTCTAAAATCGAGTCTGGACCTAAGAGATCACACAATTAGCATGTAACTGTAGAAAGTTTGATAAAAGTACGGTAGTAGAAAAAAAATATAGTATCCGAATATATTCGATCTCATTTTACATTTTTACAGTTAGATAACATTTAAATCATTGTACGCTATATGCAGTGACTGGAGATCTTTGTGAACAGTTTTAAGATAAAAACATGTCAAAATACACTGAGTGAAGTAACTAAAAATGTAGGAATGATATAAGGTCTCTTCTCGTGTTAAGAACAAGTTTGTTATTTGAAATAATTCTGATCATAGGGAAAGTAAAAAGAGAGTAGTCATGAACATAATTAAGTCAAAATGAATTTCATTATGTTAATTTGGTCTTTAAACCGTGCAATATGGAATTTCAGTCATCATTTTCCGAGCAGAAATCTCTAACTTTTCGCAAAGAAAATTTGTCGGTACCATTCTAGTCCAAATAATCAACTACAGGATAATACCCCAAATCCATCTGGTTGGGAAAATGATAAGCGGAAGAAAGAAGAGATGCGAGAGAGGGAGAGAGAGGGAGAGAAAGAGGGAGAGAGAGACAGAGAGAGAGAGAGAGAGAGAGAGAGAGAGAGAGAGAGAGAGAGAGAGAGAGAGAGAGAGAGAGAGAGAGAGAGAGAGAGAGAGAGAGAGAGAGAGAGAGAGAGAGAGAGAGAGAGAGAGAGAGAGAGAGAGAGAGAGAGAGAGAGAGAGAGAGAGAGAGAGAGAGAGAGAGAGAGAGGTGGGGGAGTGGGCTGAATAACAAAAAAATAAGCAAACATCTACATGAACTGGTCACAACCTGGTCACAACCTGGTCCAACCACAGGACATGATGGACGTGGACAGGTTCTGTAGCTGAAGACAAGAGGAGATTCCTAAACCGTGACGACTCATTTCCGTCTCTGTGCTTGGTTCTCTCCCAGCCTTCAGGAAAAAGAAATCAGTGAACATTCTTTTAGCTGGACAGGCGAGAAAAAAATTACAGACATGTGGATAACTCAATGAAAACTCGAGCCAAACTATGGATGAAGATGGAATTCTAATCCTTTTTTTTTCGGCGAGGCCAGACTGCGCTGCAGAAAGAGTTCTCCTGACTCCCGAAATTTTGGACACGTTGTTCAGCTACAGTGATAACAAAAAATAGTAAACGAAATCATGTTAGCAGTAAAAAGATCAATACTATAAAGATTAAAAAAAAAGTAAAAAACAACACATAAAACAAGCAAGTATAGCCGCAATGACAAAGCAAACTGTCATTTCGCATGACGAAACGAAACTAGAATTTTATATCTGCGTGCGTCTGTGTAAGCAGATGTTAACCTCCGGGTAACACACTTATCTCCTTCTGGTTTACATCAAAAGGCAACTAGCATCCCATGTAACGAGACAGGACAATTGTGGCCAGGATGATGCTGTTTTTGTTACGCCGAGCCAAAGACAAGGCCTGATGCCTTATAATCCATTCTGCTTCAGACAAAATGAAGCCGGTTTCTAAAAATAGCTTCCGGAGCGCCACTAAATTCCATGCGCAACAAGCAATTATAGTGCAGCAGACGATAAATCGACGTGATCCGTGAATCTATGCCTGATCGATACAAACAAACTCTGGATTTGCGTGTTTCCGAGCAAGGTTAAGTCAGGTTGAAATGAGGACACCTTTGAAAGAGATCTGGGGTCCTGGATTATTACTGGCTTCAAAAAACAACAAACCAACAACAAACCACTAGTTTATTGAAACAGCCGACCTCTGCTCGCGGAAAGTACAGACGATTCACAATAAAACGCAAAAGCAAGTCTCTTAAGATTGTAATTTACGTGTACCTGATATACAAGGCAGGGAATAGTTATCAAATAGCATTAAACAAAAAAGTTAAAGAAAAAAAAAACAGCTAAAAAACAAAAGACAAAAAAGAAGCCGACAAGCGAAACCTTTGAGTAGAGATTGAAAAAAACAAAACAAAAAAAAACCGCTCATTACAAACACGAATTATAGTTTTTATGAACGCAAACTGAGAATCGTCTTGCAAAGTATCGAAAATATGACACGTCAATTCAGAAAAGTTGAGAAACTTTGAAGCACGGATTTATACAGAAGGAAGAATTTAATATAACGGGGCTCACGATCAACATCAATAAAAGGAAAGAGTAGTGGTGGTCAAGACACACAAACACACACATGTAGAGAGAAGGAGAGAGAGAGAGAGAGAGAGAGAGAGAGAGAGAGAGAGAGAGAGAGAGAGAGAGAGAGAGAGAGAGAGAGAGAGAGAGAGAGAGAGAGAGAGAGAAGGAAAGACAGAGAGAAAGAGAGTCGGAGACATACAGACAGATAGAGAAAGTGAGAGAGAAACAAAGAGATTGAGTAACAGAGAGAACATTTTTTGCTTTGTAAAAAAATCAATATATGTTAACGATGGATAAGAATGAAAAGTTGGCATTTTTGTTTAGTTGATTGCAATAACAAGCCACAATTATAAGGAATAACAAATCTTCTTCAAAATACTGTAAAAATGATTCAGAAATCCGGTAAAGTTATTGAATATGATTTAATTGTTTCTTGTCTAACTGTTATGTTTCTCTTTTGAAAATCAAAATATCTTTATTCAAATATGAAATGATCCTTTTAAAATTAACTTAACCTTGTTTTTCACCCACACTTCAAATAAAACAAAACACCATTCTTCAGCAGGAGAGGTAATCATATAAATTCTTTTTAACCAATCTATCCATCCCATTTCATTGATGCCTCGATCTAGGGCAAACGCAGATTTATCAATAAATATTGGAGGTCACAGCTGTTCTATGTAGTCCTAGACAACATGCTCGCTGCAACCTCGTCTTGACCATCAAACTGTTGCTGGCCGTACCCCGTATGCATGTATTCATGATGCATTTTCTCTTCGACTTGGCATTGTCCTTGAAGATACCGGTATATGTCAAATGCTATCACGTTTTGAAATACATGTTAGAGCAAAGTGAGGTAATTTTTTTCCAATGGAAATATAAGATAATTGATAAGTGGTTAAAAAGTAATCAGGAAACCGCAAAGACCTGTAACTAAGTCACGTCATTTAGGGATCTAAAGATTGATCACATTTGATCCCGTAAGTCAATGCATCTAATGTTGATTTACTTATCATGTAAGTCAATACATTTGACTTACGGAATCAAATGTTGGTTTACTTATCATGTAAGTCAATACATTTGACTTACGGAATCAAATGTTGGTTAACTTATCATGTAAGTCAATACATTTGACTTACGGAATCAAATGTTGGTTAACTTATCATGTAAGTCAATACATTTGACTTACGGAATCAAATGTTGGTTTACTTATCATGTAAGTCAATACATTTGACTTACGGAATCAAATGTTGGTTTACTTATCATGTAAGTCAATACATTTGACTTACGGAATCAAATGTTGATTTACTTATCATGTAAGTCAATACATTTGACTTATTGTTTCAATAACTCTGGTTATCCGGTAAACAACTCAAAGTCCACTAGAAGGGACACCACTCCTTGTACTCCCCCGGGATTTATCACCAAGTTATATCCCTTGCGTTACTTAATCTTATCCGATAGTCAGGGGAGGGAAAAATTGTAACAGAAGGATGCGATTAAAGTAAACTCCCAATAGTCTGAGGCAATCGCAACTCAAAATCTGGCTGTTTGTCCTGATTAAGATAAAGCTGATCTTCTTTTGCATTGATTTAAAAACAAAATGTACTATTGAGGCTTGTTTAAACGACATTTAAAAAAAAATGACTAGTCTTAAAAATGTTTGTAGAAAAAAGCCAAACTTAATACGATTACCATAGTAATAATTTGTAAGAAGATAAATTAAAATCGGCAGCTGTCGTCTCGCGAGACATTTTTTACAGCCCTGATTGTATTTTGACAACCAGGCGTGGACAACGCTGATAAATAAAAATCTCGTAGAAAAAGTTCATGAATTTAATTCACCCGTAGAATCAACTTCACGACTTTAGCAAAGTTATCTCGAATAAATAAAATTATTCAACTGCTATGGAGTTGTGTCACCATCGGACTCCACGCCTTGTTTTCTGATACCGAGAAAACACAACCAGCAATTTGATTTGAGCCTTCATCGTGAGCATTACTGGTCATCTGTTCCTCTATAGACACAGTCGTTCCTGTCCAGCAAGCGGTCAAAGCGAGTTTGCAAGTCCCCGGGCGATGGTGATTATCTTTGACAAAGCACTCCCTCCCTGGGGCTCTGTCCAGCATAATCAAAACTAACGGTATCGTCGCACAAAGGACAGGCCAAATTGATGGATCTTTGAAAACCAATAAAAACAAGCACTGAAATTCTTATTTTAATAAGAGTCTATGTTTCAGAATTCTGCTCCGTGAGACTGGATTGTTTTTTTCAAACGTGTTGACACATAATGTTTTCAAGACAGCGCGATTGAAACAAGACATAGAAAAAGATATGAATCTGTATTCCAGAAGGTGTTGACTGGTTTGTCTCAGTCTTTGGCTCAGTTTAAGTTGATCTCGTAAGGGAAGGTTTTCGTTTCCCTTTTTGTCTTCTCTCCTCGCCCTTGTTCTCGGCACATGATACCTTTAACTAACTCATAAACACAGGCATAAGGGATTGTCCAATGACATGAATTGTTTGTGTGTACTAGCGCAAATTCGTATTTTTCTCCTGTCTCTTTCTATCTATGAAACTGTTTTCCCTCTATCACTTTCTCACTCTCTCGCTTTCTCGTTTTCTTTTTCACTTTTTTTTTTCTTTCGTTCGACTATTCCTCGTTGTTCTCCCCTCCCCCCTCTCTCTCTCTCTCTCTCTCTCTTTGACTTTTCCTAATTTTTTATTTGTTTCTCAGTGTCTGGTTGGTTACCTACTATTTCTCTCTCTCTCTCTCTCTCTCTCTCTCTCTCTCTCTCTCTCTCTTTGACTTTTCCTAATTTTTTATTTGTTTCTCAGTGTCTGGTTGGTTACCTACTATTTCTATCTCTTCTCTCTCTCTCTCTCTCTCTCTCTCTCTCTCTCTCTCTCTCTCTCTCTTTGACTTTTCCTAATTTTTTATTTGTTTCTCAGTGTCTGGTTGGTTACCTACTATTTCTCTCTCTCTCTCTCTCTCTCTCTCTCTCTCTCTCTCTCTCTCTCTCTCTCTCTCTCTCTTTGACTTTTCCTAATTTTTTATTTGTTTCTCAGTGTCTGGTTGGTTACCTACTATTTCTCTCTCTCTCTCTCTCTCTCTCTCTCTCTCTCTCTCTCTCTCTCTCTCTCTCTCTCTCTCTCTCTCTCTCTCTTTGACTTTTCCTAATTTTTTATTTGTTTCTCAGTGTCTGGTTGGTTACCTACTATTTCTCTCTCTCTCTCTCTCCCTCTCTCTCCTTTTCACCAATAAGCCATGTAACCGACATGGCGTTATGGAAATTTTAAGAACTATCATTGCACTTTCAATCCACTATAAAAAAAATGGATCTTTGAGTGCCGCGACTCATCCATTCATTCAAACTGGACATTTTTACAGGCCCAATCCACGAACCCACGACTAAAGTTGACAACCAAGCTTCGAATTCTGTCCTCTAACTTCTCAGTCATAATTTTATACTTTTCCTGTGACATCGAAGTACGCGCTGATAAAAGCGTTGACAAAATGAAGCCTTTCTATTAATAGTTTAAAAAACAAGTATATTGATCAGCAAAGACTACTCCCAACGATATTTACTTCTTTGGTAAGGCACCTGGAATGACGTCAGGCACAAGGACGATACAAAGCACCATGGAAGGGTTCAAGGAGTGAGCTGAAGCGTAAACCAAACATCAGCCGAAGTACTTTATTGTCGAAACTTGTTTTCGAGTCATGATTTATTCAGCCTGTCTAGCACCTCGGCCACTCAGTATGTAACTTGAAGCCCTCATGATTGGGGGAATTTGGAGCAACCATGACCAGCCAATCAAATTTTCCCCTTAATTACATTACAATCTCTCTTACTAATGCTTGATTGGAAATAAATTTCATCTGGGCTTGGTCACTTTTAGAAAAAATAACCTTTTTGTTATTGTCTGAAATTACCTGTAGCACTGGTAACCCATCTGACGTGATGAAGCAGACACACGCCTGTTGGCGGAAGTCTCGTCGAAAAATCCTCAGCGTTAATTTCATTTCCCACCTAGAATAAACGGATTCAAGTCGGCTGATGAGAGGACGGGAACGTGTGAAAATTCTTGCCATTTATCTCAGATAGAGATGAAATGGTGAGGGGCAATCGGTCCATTGTTCTGGTTCGTCGGGGCGAAAATGGGGTAAGGGTACAGGCAGAGGGGAAAGCTGAGTAGAAATCAAACTCTATTGTTTAGAGAGTTTAGTGTGACTGAAAAAAACTAATTCTGTATTGTATTGTAAATAGACTTTATCAATGGAGTGAGTTTGTACAAGATTGTTGTTGGGGCTGAGTACGCTTTAGTGTCAGTGATGCTAGTAGAAAGTAGGAGAGTGGCGAATGGAGGTGATAAGTTACTCATTATCTCATCTATATAAGAAGGGATAGATAGATGGGCATTTAGATATATAGCTAGATAGACATATATATATATATATATATATATATATATATATGTATATAGATAGATAGATAGATAGATAGATAGATAGATAGATAGATAGATATATAGATAGATAGATAGATAAATTAATAGGTAGAGATGGAAATACAAATTAATGGATCAACAGATACATCGATAATTCAACGCAAATAGATTATTATATTGTAATGTAAACTGACGAATGGGATTACAGATAGAGCTGATAGCATAATGCATAGTTGGGTAGCCAAAAAAGACTCAGGTAATACTAAGCAGTTCGATTGACAAATACCTAGAGATAGAAGGGTAGAATGATACATGTATGTAGATATATAAAGATGAGATGATATTAAGATGAAATAGATAGGTAGATAAATTAAACAATTTGGTAAGTGGATCGACAGAAGAATAGAAAAACCCTCTCTCACAGACACACACCTATATATATATATTTATTCTTATCAATGTATATGTAATATTTTTATATATACACAAAAAGTAGAGTCAGAGAAAGATCAGACCGACCTGGGCTGAAGCCAAGGCATTGGGGATTATAAAAGTCAGCCATCGTTTCCTAGCCTCTTCCATGATGATAATACATAACGTCGTAGCCGGAAGGTCATGAACCCCTTGAATATCTCTATCAATCTTCATTTGCATTCAAACCACAACACATAATGTCAGTTGCAAGGAATATTGCACAATGTTCGTAATTCATGTTTTTTTCTTTTTATCTATTGAGCTGTGGAGCATCTATCGTTCTGTACATCAACTTGCGCATCTTTGCGACAGCCATTTGTTTGTTTCTATCCAATTTGAGCCCAATTTCATGCATTATCATCGAGTTGCTCTTATGGACCTTTTTTTTTCTTTTCTAGTTTTCTTTTTTTTCTGGTCAGACCTGATTTTCACATTCTGTCACTTTACAAGCATGTTGCACTTAACATAATGGGGAGTTGGTTTTGTCTACGTTTACTTAATAATATACGATCGACAATTAGATATACTGTTTACTCCTTTTCTTACTCTCAAACCTCGTTTCCGATTAGAGCTCCTCCGCAAGGCATAAAACATCCTGGACTTTGGAAAAGACAAGTCGAACCGCGATTAACATAAATCTCACTTTTATTTCAAGAATCAGTTTTTTCGTTATGATTTTGCTCTTATTGTATTTATGAATCCCCAAAAGAGCAGTATAATAATTAAACACAAGACGTTTTTGTTTACATGCGTTTTGTTACCATGACTGAATTAAATATCTCAAAATTATGGCCCGCGCCCGTTCCATCCCCGCCTCCCTAACTCTTTTTTACTATTAATTATGATATTAATATTCGTAACAGAATTATAAATAGTTGTGTCCTCCTACATTAATAATTATCACACTTTGCGTAAACGAAATAGTTTGACATAACGACGACATGAACTGGAAACGAAAAGACAGACAAAAGAGAACGGATAAGATACCCCCTCCCCTCCAAATCTTAAAAAAAAAATGCATATATAAGGAAAACAATGTTTAAACTTTTATCGAAATTACATGATATGGTAATCTGCTCAGGGCTTGAGGAAAATATACCACCACTACAAACCCACGCCAATTGGTTCAGCAATGCATACAAATTCCGAGCCCTGTTTTTTGGTTTAACATGAGACATATTAATGTGTCCTATGTTTTTTTTTACGTTGATATCAGTTTTTTTTCTGTGATGGCTCTAGGTTGGCTCATAGAGGATCTCCCACCTCGTGTTTTCTTTCCATAACCCGTAACCCTTCTTTACCTAACGAAATTATTATAGCTTATTACATAACGCCTGCCGCTGAATAATGTAGATTACTTGAGATAAAACGGCGTAACATGAGATGACCGAAAAGACCGAGCCTTCCTTCGCAGATGGATGATTCCTGAACGCAATTACCTTGTTGCTTTAGGTCTGAAATGCTGTTTGTAACACCTCCGACCCCGCCGTTTTTTCTCACTCAGGCCATCACTTATGATCATAACCCCTCCCCCCCCCCCCCCCACTGTTACACGCCATAAAACACGTTTTGTTTCTTTAGCCTTCCATCATGAAGAATCATCCAAGACATATTATATATATATATATATATATAATATCTGACTGATAGAATATTGATCCTCGTTTTTTGTGTTTACTTGTGAAAGATGTTGCATGCTCCTATCAGCCTGGATTGAGTGAGCTGGCTCGACTGGAATTATGGTCGAGATATGGAAACCATTATACCTGTCTGCCTTCTGCTTTCTTTCTTTCCTTATATATATATGTCTTTGTCAATCCCCTCACTGTCATCTTTTCTCTGGACTATCTCACTCAATCTAAATCTATCTCCCCTCGTTCTGTCTAAATTTAGCACTACATGTTTATCTATCTTAATCGTGTACTTAGTCCCTCTTTAATTTCTCTAGCTCTGTATATATTTGTCTATCAATCTATTCATATCTGTAGATCCAACTGAGTATAACTCTCTATCTACCTGTCGATCTATTGATCTATCTATCTTTCTATCTGTATTCGTTTATTTATTTAGGTATCTGTTTATCTATACACATATCTATTTGTATATTTATCTCTATTTCCTTCTTCTTTGGAAAATTTCACGTCCACGCTCTTTAAGATTCTATCCATTTGTCTTTTGATTTCAACACAATGCAAACTGCATTGATTCTATTTTCCGTTTTTAAGACCCAGCCAATTTGCCTACCTCCTTTGCTTCCACCCACTTTTTTTTCCCAACGACGCCAAATGCTTCTGAGGTCTCGCAGTAAGATAAACTGTGAGGCCAAGTGAATAAAAGTTAAAGAAAAAATAGCGCGTAAGAAACTTTGTCTAGTCTAGGTTTAATCGTGAGGTCAATGCAGAGCGACAGTGAATTGTCTATGTCGATACATCTGCTACAGACTCGGTTCAGGTCAGTACATTTGGGGAGGAACTCCTTAAATAGACCCGGCCACAAATCTCTGATTGGTGTCGCCTGGGTGCCGGGTCTGCTGGGATCGAGATAAGTGATGGGGGCACGATAGGGGCTCTCATGCCAGCCTAGCCCCAAGTCACGTGGTTCATGTCCACGTCAACTGAAAAAAAAATAGTTTTAGGAAGTGTTCTATTGTGTGTGAGCTGGTCGTGCTGTGTATGGCGAGGGACCATCACTGGCTGGTGGAAAGATTATTGGTAATCTGCAAAAGGGTTTGTTGTTGTTTTCATTCTGTAAGAAAAAATACTTGGGACCAGCTAGTGCATATATATCACGAGAAAAACTGACCTCGTTTTACTTCAAAAAGTGGGGGAAAATCCTTTATACATGCACATGATTATTAATTTTATTAAAATAAAAGAGAGAGAGAGAGAGAGAGAGAGAGAGAGAGAGAGAGAGAGAGAGAGAGAGAGAGAGAGAGAGAGAGAGAGAGAGAGAGAGAGAGAGAGAGAGAGAGAGAGAAGTGGACCACAATTGCAGATTTTATCTGTTGGAACACCATGGGGATATGTGTCGATGGTGGCAATTGGCTCTATAATACCAAATATTATTATTTATTGAAATAAAAGAGAGAGAGAGAGAGAGAGAGAGAGAGAGAGAGAGAGAGAGAGAGAGAGAGAGAGAGAGAGAGAGAGAGAGAGAGAGAGAGAGAGAGAGAGAGAGAGGAAGAGAGAGAAAGAGGGAGGGAGTGAAAGCAAATACAAGTAAAGGTAAAGAGAAAAGAGAAAAGAGCGTGAGTAAAGAAAGAGAAAAGAGCAGGGACAATGTATCCACATTAAATAAGACACACAGAGACAGAGAGAAATATAGATCGAGAGACGAGATATAAAGGGAAAGAAAGAGAGGGAGAGGAGTAGGAAAGAAAGATAATGAGAGAAGGAGAGACCGAGCGAGATGGAGAGACGGAGAGAGAGAAAGAGAAAGAGAGAAATAGTCAGAGACGCAGAGAGAGAGAGAGAGAGAGAGAGAGAGAGAGAGAGAGAGAGAGAGAGAGAGAGAGAGAGAGAGAGAGAGAGAGAGAGAGAGAGACAGAGAGACAGAGAGACAGACAACGAGAGATTTTAAGCACACTTTTGACTCAACATTGACAAAATAAGCGTAAGGTGGGAGTGGCTACTGACAAGGCAGAAAGACAACCAAGCCTATTATTTTTTGTCACCAAGTTACTCCCTGTTCTTTGTCGGTTCAGTTAGTACGTTTCACTTTGAATTTAGGAAATCAATGGAGAAGTGAAATAACATAACCCCAAAAAAAAATAAAAACATTTGGGTTTAACAATATTTCTTTTAATTTGTCTTTTGGTCACCGCAGGCGTCCGCCAGCCTCTACAATAACAAGCATTTTCAACTGTTTATTTTGAGTGCGAGCGTTTAGGACTGCTAAGCTGTTTAAAACTATCACTGTCAACAATTCGTTTACTCATTCTCTAAAGCTCTTGGGTTTTCCCCAGAAACTGACTCGATTTGCTTCTCTGTTCAAACATTATTTTGTGCACGCTATGGAGTTACGGGAGTAATGAGGGGAGAAAAACCCAGAGAGAAAGAGAGATTGAGAGGGGAGATGAAGCTGATAGAAAATGAGAGAAAAAGCCATAATTATGAAGATAGTCAAGGAAGGAGATGGGCAAATGGATAGATAGATAGATAGATAGATAGATAAATAAGTATATAGGTAAATAGTCAGACAGAGAGAAAGTGAAATTTAGATTTAAAAAAAAAATAGAAAAAAAAGAGAGATAAAGAAAGAAAGAAAGAAAGACAGAGAGAGAGAGAGAGAGAGAGAGAGAGAGAGAGAGAGAGAGAGAGAGAGAGAGAGAGAGAGAGAGAGAGAGAGAGAGAGAGAGAGTGTGTGTGTGTGAAAGAGAGATAAAAAGCAAAACCGAAATAAAAAGCAACTACGAGAAAACCATAACATATATCAGGTAGACTAGGAATACGATTGATACGATGGTCCATAGCCATTTCATACTATTAAAACCTCATCATCTTGCCATATTTACCAGAGTTCAAAAGCTGGCCCCAATGGCTGTGCAGTCTTCAATACCGTGACTTTTCATAGTTATAAATCTGTCACGTCAAAATGAGATAATCTCTAGCCTCAGAAGTCTGCTGACCGCTGAAAGCTGTTTCTGATTGGCTCTTCTAATGTCAGGTCTAGATCGCGGTTGGTTGTGTGTTAGTGATTGAACCTTTAAAGTCACAGAATTGACACCTGAAAAAGGGTTTTCATGATATGAACTATTATTACCACCACTACCAGCACCATATCCTTCTTCTTCTCCTCGTCCTTATCACCATTACCATCATTAACACCATATCATCATCATCATCATTATTACCATATCACTATCATCCTCATCGACGTTTTTTTTAATTTACATTATCATCTGCATAGTAATAGACATTATCAATGTTGCTCATACAAGCCAGACAGCAAGTTAGATGAGATTTTTATTTCAGACAAAAGTCACAATGGAATTATACATATCTGAGCCAAATCCGTCATTCTTTTCACCTCTAAAGAATACAACAAATTTTCTATGATTGTTGCAGCGCCAGCTTCCACGCGGCCATTGATTCTTTGTGACCATTTCATGAATGTTTTCTCCCAAGACCTCTGTAATGATCCTCGAGACTCAACACTAATGCACGCTGCGCATTTGCTTGTACGCAGAGGCTCGCACGCATAAGGAAGCAAACCGTTTTGTATTGTGGTATTATAGAGCCAATTGCCACCATCGACACATATCCCCATGGTGTTCCAACAGATAAAATCTGCAATTGTGGTCCACTTCTCTCTGTCTCTCTGTCTGTCTGTCTGTCTGTCTGTCTGTCTCTCTCTCTCTCTCTCTCTCTCTCTCTCTCTCTCTCTCTCTCTCTCTCTCTCTCTCTCTCTCACGAACCCTTTCTTAAAGCAAAACATTCGATATCTCCTTCAACCGAAGCTGGGAGTTTATAGACTCAGCAGCCTATTTAATAGTATTATTATATTTATGGATGGCAGCATTGCGCACATGCACTCAATTGAAACGGTTATTCTGTTGGTTTCGCTCCAAGGAATGGAACAGTCGCTTTCTGTAATATCAGTCGCATGCAGCAGAGCATTGCAAGATTATACTCGCGCTCAAAGCTTTTTTTGCAACACAATATTCTTCACAATAGTTGTCAGTCCCTTCTTTTGAAGAACTCTCGCTAGAGACATGCTTCTGCGCAAATTGCACAAAACTGAAACTCTTACCACCTAACCATGCTCTTAACTTTACAGGACTGATGGCATGCCCATGTTGTGTAGAACTTGAAGGCAAATAGCGCTGCTATGGCCCTCTGGCATTGAAAATGTGCAAAAACTAACACTGGTTTGTTGCGCACGACAAAATAGATGAGCGAGCCGTTTGCTTGGAGAAATCCTGTCAACCTAAAAGCATTTTTTTCTGCGAGCAACACTCAAAAGAACTAACACTAGTTTTGTCAAACCAAAGTGGTGTCATATTTCATAGAATTTGTTTACTGTCGCCGGAAATACCGCTGAATCTTCGTAGCTGATTGGCGGTCAGGCTCTAGACATATGAATGAATATGGATGCACCTTCGACGAGGATGAAATTGAACGTGGTAAGTTTCTCCTTTACCCTTCCATATCAGTTCTTCCCCATATAATCGCCCATGCTTGCTGAATGCTGGACGCACCATATCTCAGCACCATTGGCGTCAGCGTCCACCCATACTCCACATGTACTCCAAATCTTGACTAAACTGTTACCAGGCGCGCACCCATACTCCACATGTACTCCAAATCTTGACTAAACTGTTACCAGGCGCGCACCTATACTCCACATGTACTCCAAATCTTGACTGAACTGTTACCAAGCGCGCACCCATACTCCACATGTACTCCAAATCTTGACTGAACTGTTACACATGTACTCCAAATCTTGACTGAACTGTTACGGTACCAGGCGCGCACCCATACTCCACATGTACTCCAAATCTTGACTGAACTGTTACCAGGCGCGCACCCATACTCCACATGTACTCCAAATCTTGACTGAACTGTTACCAGGCGCGCACCCATACTCCACATGTACTCCAAATCTTGACTGAACTTTTACCGTTCGCGAATCTAGAATGTATTCCAATAGTCGCAAGACTGAACGTTTCCGTTTCTTACACTATCCGCGATATGATTTGGATTTATATATTTCGGAAGTCGCCATTTTATTTCCCTCCTTCGGGACGATAGTTCCCTCAATATCATTGCATGTAAACTAGATAACTTCTGTCTGTATAAGTGATTTGTGCTATATCTATTCGTTAAATTACATATTCATTATACACAAACCATATACTTAATTTCCCTGTTTTGTTCTTTAATCTGTCCTATAACGTGTAGCCCTTTTATCCCTATCATCGACAGATTCACACCTTCATTTTACTGACATATTCCCCCTGTCTGAATTTGTCTCAATGTCATGGAGTGTAGTAATGCTTGCACACACTGTATTATCCTAGAATGACTTTGTCCATTCGTTTGATATATATTGTTATGTTCCACAGTATTACCAGATATGCATATTTCCAAAGATATTCTCATTCTTTGACTAGCATCTCATAGTTTGTAACATGTTATTATCTAGATATTCAATTGCCCCACAAAAAGAGAAATATTTACAATTCTAAATTAAAAACAACAACAACAACATCAATATAATCCAGAGTGTCTGAAATTTACGTCTTATATTTTCGGGATTTATTTTACAAACTTAAAAAAAAATTTGAATACTCGCATAACATCCCTAAATTCGGTCATTTTGAGATCCAAGAAACTGGGTATCATTTTAACCGGATATAAACTGAAATACAAATACTCAAAAAGATAACAACTTTGACAAGTTTTATTTTCCTTTGGTAGCTTTCATTTTACAAGCGTTATTATCTAACATTTAATGTCTCTTTTTCATACTCGATTACTGTTCAAAGAAGATTAAAAAACAGTCCATAAAAATGAAAAAAAGCAAAAAAAAAAAAAATAATAATAATAATAATAATAATAATAATAATAATAATAATAATAATAATAATAATAATAATAATAATAATAATAATAATATCAGCTCCTACCTTCAAATGCTTAAATAATGTTTAGCATTACTCTGTCAAATTTGGATTTGTCAGTTGTAAAAAAAAGTAAAATATACTGAAAGCCTCTTGGAAGTGGTATAAGCTTGTGGAAACCTTGAAATGTCGAAACTTTGACAATAAAAGTGAGTCAGGCTAAGGGTTTCTAAATCCGTGTTTGGTAAACTCGCAAGAAATTTAAAATCTGTTTACCACTGGCTCAATGCATGAATTTTGTCCATTTTTAGCAACACATGTTCAAGATGAAAAGGAGGTGAAAAAAATCATCCGTGATAAAATCACAATCTGTCTTTGGTGCCAGCTAACTTAAGACTCTAGTTTTCCTTGACCTACTTAAAGTTGTTTTTTCTTTTTCATTTTTGGTGCGCAACTAGCTCTAAGCTTTGATAATTGCAAATTGAGAAATCAGGAAAGGAGGACCAATTTTATTCATTCGATAGGAAAAATTTTTTATTCTTGAAAACCTCCCTCCTTTTGAAAAAAAATCTGCGCTTCCAACAAATTTGTTTGTTGTTGTTATAAAAACAATTCGGTTTAGCCTTGGTTTAGCATATTTCACCTTTATGAGAAAGTAGTAAAAAGGATACCTTATTATTTACTTTCAAAACACATTTTTTTCTAATTTCAAAATTTGGACAAAAGACCAATAGATCCGGCTGTTACACAACTTTTTATGTTCACAAGGAATACTAAAACTAAAGTCAAACCAAAACCTAAATCTGCCGTATAATAAACAACTTTTATTCTAATAACTAGTTCTGTGTCTAATATTTCATACATTTATAAACTCAGGAGCATTCCTCAATTCCCATATCTTAAGATAAGCGCTGAATCATTTCACCTTTCTTTGGTTAATTTTTAATGAATTCTTTGCAAAAAAATTCGTAATATGTTTTCCATTGTTATATGCATATTTAACCTTGTTTGTGCATGTTTTAAACACGTTTGTGTATGTGTATTTGTCCAGTTATGGAGCGCTTAATTCTTACCTATCACTTCTTTCACGGCAATCGGCCAACAATTCTTTCTTTAAAGCATAGCAGAAAATTAACAAAGCTTTCACTTTCACATGGCTCATTATTGTAAATTCCTCTTGAAACTTTTGAAAATGTTACACATTGAGCTTGTTAGGTTGCGAGGTGCAGTTTATTGTCAAAAGCGCATTATTAGAGATATGGAGAAGATTTGACACCACGGATGTTGGCCACGCTCACCTTCCTATAGAAGAATGAGGTATTACATCCATTAAACTATAATCTGGACAAGCTTGATAAAATCGAATGATTTTAACAAACGAATCGTTCAAAGGGGCAGGCCGGCGTATCCAGTAACCAGTATGACAAAATGGAAGGAGAGAAGAGAAGAGGGATTGTACACTTATCTTTTGCCACCCTCCTGACGTGTATTCAACTGAAAAAAAGAATAATGCTGTTCAACTTTTTGCCACCCTTTCACAGATCTGTAATTAGATAGAATAATATTGTTCAAACTTTTCGCCACCCCCTGACAGATCTTGAAAAAGAAAAACGAAAATTAAAATATAATGCTAAAACTTTTCGCCACCCCCAAGAGTCTTCAATAAAAAAATAGAATCAAAATGTTCAAACTTTTCGCCACCCCCTGACAGATTTTCAAAAAGAAATAAAGAAAGTTAAATAATAATTTTTAAAACTTTCGCCATCCCCTAATAGATCTTCAATTAAAAAAAAAAATAATGATAATAATAATAATCATCATTTTCAAACCTTTCGCCACCCCCGGCAAAGTCTTCAATAAAAATAACATAACAATAAAATAGAATAATCATGTCCAAACCTTTCGCCACCCCCGGCAAAGTCTTCAATAAAAATATCATACCAATAAAATAGAATAATCATGTCCAAACCTTTCGCCACCCCCGGCGATGTCTCCAATAAAAATATCATACCAATAAAATAGAATAATCATGTCCAAACCTTTCGCCACCCCCGGCGATGTCTCCAATAAAAATATCATACCAATAAAATAGAATAATCATGTCCAAACCTTTCGCCACCCCCGGCGATGTCTCCAATAAAAATATCATACCAATAAAATAGAATAATCATGTCCAAACCTTTCGCCACCCCCGGCGATGTCTCCAATAAAAATATCATACCAATAAAATAGAATAATCATGTCCAAACCTTTCGCCACCCCCGGCGATGTCTCCAATAAAAATATCATACCAATAAAATAGAATAATCATGTCCAAACCTTTCGCCAAATACTGAAACTGAATGGATTGAACCCAAAACGCGTTAACTCGGCACGCTGTCGTAGCAGATGAAGAACTTTGAAAGCTTTTATAGAGAAGACTAGGGCTAGTCTAGAGTAGTAAACTTCGTGTCATAGCCAGACAATCCTGGCAACTGTGCAGTCTGCTCTCTATCAACGTGATCTTATGTTGATACATGTATCAAATAGAAGGAGGTTCATGGCTTATTCTATTAATTCATTCATCTAACAATTCTACCATTGTTTCAGTATTGATGTATAAGGCGAAAGAAATAATCCACATAAAGCTATGTGAGGTTTTTGTACGATGTATTGAAATGGTATCTACAGTAACCTACGCGGAAAGATGCCTACCAAAACGTTTTTGTTCATGTAACTGCTAGTCAGATAATTGTAAAAACTTATTTGAAATAGTTTAAGAAATCATAATTTTAATCTTATTAAGATCAAAAGAAAAAAAAAACCTTAACGATTTATGTCTGCCTTTAAAATTTCTAAAGGGACTATTTCTCGAGCAATACTATGATATTAATTAGACTAGTTTTTGGGAATCATGGAAAGTAAGAGATGTTGATGAAATTATTCAAATTGGTTAATTGGCTCATGAAAACCTATTTATTATTTTCATATCAGTTGGGCGGGGTAACAATTCTAACCTCCCTATTTTTCATTCTCTTTCAAGAGCACCATCTTCAAATCGAACAGATGGAGACAGACAGCTCTGAAGATCTACAAAAAAGAGAGTCCAGTCGTGCTAAGCGAGAGATAGGTGACGTAGCGGACTCTCTGAGCAAGAGGCAATACATAAGGTTCGGGCGAGCACTGTCTGCGGGGTCCGAGGACATGAAGAAGAGGCAATTTTATCGCTTTGGTCGCAATTCGAACAAAGATGTTGAATCGATTGCCAAGAGGCAGTTCTATCGGTTTGGACGCAACGTTGATAAAGATGCTGAATCAATGGCCAAAAGGCAATTCTATCGATTTGGACGTTCATCAGCTGATGACGAAGACTTTTTGGACAAAAGGCAGTTCTATCGGTTTGGACGTTCATCAGCTGATGACGAAAACTCTTTGGACAAAAGGCAGTTCTATCGGTTCGGACGTTCATCAGCTGATGACGAAGACTCTTTGGATCAAAGGCAGTTCTTAGGGTTTGGACACTCATCAGCTGATGAAGAGGACTCTTTTGACAAAAGGCAGTTCTACCGGTTTGGACGAGACATTTACGGTGATTCTAAAAATGCGGAGAATAAACGATTCTACAGATTTGGCCGTGCCGCAGCTTATGATCCTGAATCTTTGGAGAAGAGGCAATTCTACAGATTTGGACGGTCAGATACCACCCATAACAGTAAGTGAAAATGTTAACATAATATATCATTATGATTCATAGAAGTTTGGTTTGATAACCATAAAAGCTTTAATTATCTTTATTACCACCAACAGCACCGTCATCACTATGTTTCTTTTTATCAACACAACAAAGACAGTTATCATCCTTATCATCGTCTTTTTATCATGTGTATCACATCTTCTACTTTCATTACATTTTCCACAGCTCTTAATCTTCTCTTCTATGATGGTGATTTCTTTTTCCACAACTCAAAATGGTTAAATTACGCGTATGATTTTAAGCTTTGAATCGTTAGTCTGCCAGCTTTTTGTCGATGCACTTTTCTGTCTATAATACGATCAAATACGTGCCCATTTATTAACATATTTTACACGTACAATTTTTCTAAGGAATTTTCATAAAGAATTCATAACATGCTATCGTTTGATTTGTAATATAACTCAGTTTAACACTTTGAACAAAGCAAAGCTTACTCTTTGACATTTTTTCTTTCTTTTTCAAAGTGGACAAACGCTTTCTGAGGTTTGGCCGATCTGTGGACGACAACGAAATGGCATCACAGGCTGCTCTACAGGATTTACTGGGTGTTTCTGAGATGGACGAGTCTGGCAGTAGAAAGCGGCGTTCTTTGGATGAACAGGAGTCCCAAGCAGCTGAATCTTCACAACACGATTTGCTGAAGAGGTCGAGACGATCTGCTGAGGGAGAAGCAAGCAGCGACTTGGAGAACAAAGATTTAGCTAAAAGAGACGCAGACATGGCAGACGGAGAAAATGAAGTCCAAAAACACGACCTGAAGAAGAGATTCATGCGTTTTGGAAAGAGTAGCAGCGACTTTAATGACTTGGCGGACAAAAGATTCATACGGTTTGGCAAGCGCTTCATGAGGTTTGGGCGCCCGGGACAGACACCGGATAAAAGGTTCATGCGCTTTGGTCGGAGCTTCGATGACTTTGCGGATAAAAGGTTCATTCGATTCGGCAAAAGGGCGGACCAGGCAGGGGAGTTCTCGGACAAAAGATTCGTGCGATTTGGTCGGGCTTATCTGGGAGACCTGAGTGATACTGCTGACAAGAGATTTATAAGATTCGGCAGAAAGTTTGATAAGCTTGGAGACAAGAGATTCATGAGATTCGGGAGATCGACGAGGGAGGAGACTGATAGTGAAACGCCTTTAACGCAAAAATCCTAACTTGTACATTGGTTTTTATTTCATTTTCATTAATTTAAATTTCTGAGTTAAAACTGTTTTCGCGGCATTTGTTTTTAGGGCAAGTTTCGGCTGCAAGAAACGTTGACCATTTGTAACAGAAATATAAAGAAAAAATGGTTCAATGGTGCCCAATAGAACGGTGAAGTCTCAATTTATTCGAGCATCTGCTTATATTCTGTTATCTTTACTTATTGTATAAGATTTTTTAAGCAGCTGAAAGTAATTAATATCCAATAATCTCTCCAATATTTTCACTCAGTAAGCTTCTTCGTCGTATTAACTCAAGCTCACGCTCACATCGTTCTGCCGTTAGAGATGAACGATACGGTAGCTGGGTCTTCCATTTTGCGCTTTCTTTAACGAATGCTACTGGTGGATGGTGGCGGTGGGTGAAAACTTATGCTATGTGTATATTTTTAGTCACGTTATATAATGTATGATCGTACAGGAACTTTAAAACAGCTTGACAGAATGGTCTTCGTAACCAGCAGTTGAGTAAAGCTAAGATGCATCAATATCATCATTTTTTTTTGAAGGTTATTTATTTATAAAACTTTGATCTAAAGACTCTTTATTGTTTATAATAGCAAATTCTTTTCAAAGCTACCGGCTGCTTGATATTGAATTCATTAAGATACTGCTTGGTTCCACACACCACTTCAGCCGATCAATAGATTAGCTGGATATCTCTGTTTCAGACTTAGAGAAATTAGGTTACAATAAACCTTACGGATTGATTTACTTATGGTTGCTTGGTTATATTGGAAGATGATTGGCTAAAAGATCAAAACAAAACAAACCGAAAAAAAGCGAAAACACACAAGACTGGCAACCATGAATCAGAAAATTTAAGCCAAAGACAGTTTGTCATTGCTGAATGGTTAGGCCTTATGTGAAAGCATTGCAGAAACTTATTCCGAGTTATCATGAAGAAGGAAAAAAAACCCACAGCCTAACAAGTAGAGGATCACCAGGAACACCCAAGCGTTTGATCATTATGTGCTCCGTCTTTTCAGATTATTTGGCCCCTCCATTATGACAACTAAAATATGCAGTATCTGAGAGGCCTGTATTCAAAACCTTATAAGGGCGTCTCTAATTTTTTTCACCAATACGTTAGAAAAGCAAATGCAAACTATAGATATTGATCAGGTTTTTCCTTATTAAAAAATGTAGATAGAGTATAAAAATTTAGTTTGGTAACTTTTCCACCTTGCTCCCAAGGACAATTTCAGGAAGATCGAGCAAAAAAAAAAAAAAAGATGTATAAAAGTTATTCTGAGTACCCTCAATACGTCACTCACCCATGAGAAGCTCAATGGCTTACTAAGAAAGAAGAAACGATAACGATGAAACAGAACTAGATTACGATATCTAGATTTAGAGAACATAATTACTGAGACAAAAAGGTAGTAACCCGGATATTTATTCTGTAAAAGAAGTGCCCAAATTTCGTTGAATTTTAAAATAATATGATCAATGCTTCTGTGACATAGACATTTCGCCTTAATTTCTAAGATATATCATGCATTGTGACCTATTCATTTTCAAAAGAAATCCGTTTAATGTTTTAGATTAGCGCATTAAAAAATCAAAACAAGTACAGAAACTTTTTCATGGCAATCTGGGTCCTATAGGTAAAACATGACCCAATCTAAATTATTATGAAAAACTCAGTGATGAATTCTAAATAAATGTAGATATATACTTATGCCATTTGGGTCTGGACCTCAAACAAAGATCAAGAGTAAAAATCCCTCAGTCTAGATCTAAATCATGTCTCTGATTTTTTGCCATCTAGACTAAAACTAGATCCAGATCTAGATCTTAATTCTAATTCTATGAAATTTTTATTTTGGGCCTATGGGCTATTAAGGACTATTAACTATATGCTATTTGTTCAGAGTTAAGCATCTAGATAGATGATAATCAAGTCCGATTACAATAAAATTTTAAACCTTGTGAAAACGAAAAGAAAAGTCGTTACTCCATAAAATTCTCACGTCAGAATCAGAAGAGATGATAACTGCAGTGACAGATTTACCTTATATGTTCGATATTAGAAAATAATGTTGGTCTAGCGATTGTGGACTGTTCAGAACGTAACGCGTCAACTCAGATCTAATCCTAAATTTAGATAAGCATCTAGATCTAGATAGCTAAATAAATAAGTCTAACTATTATTATGGAAAACTTTTACTTATCTAATGGTGCTTCTTGGTAGTCTTTCACTATCAAAATATCTGATCTATACAGACCGTATGGAAGACTTGCCTAGATCTAGACTTATTACCGCAAGTATAGGCTAGAAAGAGATCTGGATCTAGATTCTAAATCCAAGCCTACATTGTGTATTCTCGAAAAATAGAAATACTTGTTAGAATGTAGATTAGAGATTTTAGATGTAGTTTTATGTGATGTGCTCTACGGATAAGACCTAGATCTAGAATTATTAAGACGTCCGGTCAAAAAAAAATTTAAAAAAGAGAAACTAAGAATAAGTCGAGAAACTAAGCGCAGTTTTCAATCTACTTCGTGCTGTTGAAGATCTAGATCTACATCTAAGTTTGATTTCTAGATTTAGGCCTAAGAGCGAACGAAAAGAATGAAACGGATTGTCAGATAAGGGTTTCTAGAATCACATCCGGTGATGAGTGCTAAAGGTTAGCGAGGAACATCGTTACGACCTTGACCTCAATTTGGAGACACAGCGTGGAAATATACTCGCTACCCAGAAACAGGAAATAGATATAGCGATTACGAAAAGAATTTAAAGTCTGAGTGATGGGCTGAAGGAATGAAAACGTAGAGAGACGAAGACAGTTAGGATCGAGATCGAGTTCTGAGTCGAGAAAATTTCATACGCATTTGTGGAAGAATAAAGTTGCAAGGTTCAGGTCGTCATAATGTGATGCGTCACGCAACGATAGTGATCGTAATGACACTGACGATGATGATGGTCTTGATGATGAAGATTACGATGGTGATTATGATAGATATGGTGGTAATTTTGGTGGTGGTGGTGGTGGTGATGATGATGATGATGATGATGATAATGATGATTTTAGTGATAAGGATTGTAATGCTTTTCACAATAACCTCCAAAAAACTTTATTTTACCTATATCGAGCTGAAATCATTTAGCGTAGCTCCCATTATGTTGAACTTTCTCGCCTGTTTGCGATGTTCGTTGTGTCGAGGTATGTGTTCAATACTAAACACATCAGTCAATACTAAAGGTTAATGAAAAACAGTGAAAGATCGAGCAGCCCATTATTCTCGTATTTCATCCTTTTCTCTTCCTCTGGCCCCTTACTGAGAATCAAAACTTAGGAAGGACATATAACAATAAGTCAAATGAAGTGATAAAACTAGATTTCATAAAACTATAAATAAAGTCTTTTCGCGAAGCGGCTAGGCTACAAAATATTTTAAAGAGATATTTGAGCGATTCATCTGTTTGCTAATGAAAAATTCCTACATTTACATTCTTAGACAGACAGGTGGAATGCAACAACAACAACAAAAAAAGAAATGTTGTAGATATGATACATTTGGTTGTCACAACCACTACAGTGCGAACCGATGTTCTTTTATTCTGAGCCACGAAAATCGTTCATTGCATGGTTTAACAATATCTGATGGTGTATCATTCCTTTACTCAACAATGTCGGGATACTCAATTCTCTACAAATGTTTTCATTCTACCACTTTAAATTTCCTTTAAAATAAACAACATAAAGACCCAACATACTGGTTCTACGTGCTGCTTTCACATTTTTCTTTCTGCTTTAAATTGACAATGGTTTTGAATATTTTTATGACAGATTAATACAGTTCAGACCAATAAATAAAGCACTGGCCTGCTACAATCAGGATTTTCGTGTATGCTCTTTAATATTCTTCTCCGCTGTATTGTACAGTTTTTCGGTTTCCTTATTGTTCTACTTGCTCCAACATTTCCGGGGACTTGAACATGTTTGAAGGTCATACGACTTTTTCAAAGTAAATTTTCTCCCTCTCATTTTGTATCATTGAGTCGACGGGTAGGTTGAACGATGTCTAGCCCTACCAAACGGGGGCTATTTAATTCGTATTGTGAACGACTGTATCAACTGATTTATGAGAAATATCAATCAAAAGATGAGGCTATAATGCTTGACATGGAACAACTACAACCTTTCCTTCTACTTCCTTTTCAAATTTCTATTTTTTTCCATCGAATTTTTAACTCTCAAGTTGCCACTTCTGTATTTTAAGCGTGCGACCCAAGAAAGTTTCAACATGGCGCAATATCTTTATGAACACGCGGCTGTGGCTTCAGTGGAACAAAAGTCAGCTGGGCGATTGACACCCAACAAGAAATATATTTAATGAGCTTTTAATTCAGTGAAAATACAATTTACACCCACACGACTCTACCAAAATAAAGGCATTTTTAGGATGAATGTGTAAATTTACATCATGATAATAAAAGTCACCGGTATCAATACTTTAAAAAAAATCTTAAGAATTTCTCCAAAAGATAGAAAAATAAAAGAAAAACTCAAAAGAAAGTGTATTGATCTTCTAATGTTTACTGCATGAACAAATTTTTCTAAAGTTTTAAGTAAAACAAAGGGCCATAACTAGAAACAATGAGAACTGTCCGAATTCTATTCTCTACCTTTTTCGTAAAGTTTACTGATACAAGCAAACTCAAAGGGAACTTTTTAAGAAGAAAGTATTGTTTAGACACAGTTTTAACCCACAGTCATATTACCTTTTGGTTGGAACATATGGATCGTAATAGAAAGATCATATATTTTTTAAAAACAAACTGTCAAATCATGCGCTAGGAAGCTTATGCTGAATCAAAACATTCTAAAAAATGTCGAATAGCTATCCATTTCCATGAAGGGGTTCTGATACTTATTAATTATACCACTGTTAGGTCAGTCGAAAAACCTGCTTAAAAGGGGGGAAAACGTATACTTTGATAAAATCTCATTCAATACCATTATTTCCTCTTATTTTTTTCTTGGTGAATCTACTACAATGATAAATTCATGTATCGTTAGTAATCGCATGAGATCAAACGATGACAAAGGACAACTAAGAAAGACATCTTCCTTTTTCATCAGATCTAAAAAAAAACCAAAAACAAAGCGTCGAATTCTCTGCACTAAACTCTTTCCTTGAAGAATATCGATCGACAGCTAAAGTTTCTTTTTTTTGTTGAAAATATTAAACTCTGACTTTCGGTAAAGCAAATTGTCTGGTACAAAAAACATTTTTATTTGTACTGCATGCTTAATCATCGGAGTATGAACTTACAAACACGCACACACGTATCTCTGTACATACAAATCTCCGCAACAAATATTGACCGGTTTGTTCTTAAATAATGTCATTACTATATGCTTAGAACCAATAAATGCCAGAATGTGTTGAATCCGCACTTTAGATGGGCCACTCAATTCCATAGTTTTGCTAGGTCGATTGGCCGTGTTTGTGGTACACACTCGATTTTAAATTTTCTACGCAGTTTCCCGCAAGATCAAGTTTTTGTTGACGTTCTTTTTCAAACAAAACCAAAGTAACAAATATTTCAATTTATAGAAGACGCGCTTAGAACCAAACATATTTTATAACAACACATGTTTTAGAAATCGGTGGAACTGTTTTTTGACGATTTTATTACATAGATATTCATATAATTTTGACAATGTGAGATTATCAATAAATAATTATAAAACGGGAAAAATGAAATACATCTTTGCTCCAAACTTGTGAGTTTCAAAACTCGCATCAAATTTTTAACACGTTTTCTCACTTGCGGTTTAGAGACAGTACAAATTGCTGACCCCAACATTTAGAAAGCGCCTGGTGAGCATGGGCTTTTATTTTTTTTTTCAAATATTAAGTTACCTTCCATTCTTCTTGTTATTTAAAATGAAAAACAATTTTTCTAAAACATTTTCTGTATAGACAAAAGCATGGAAAGTTTAAAACTATAATTTATTCCATTATCTTAATTATCTACCAATTATTTCTTTTGCTATTTACAGATGAGCGTAGCAATTGACACAAAAAAACCCCAGTAAAGGAACAAAAATCCATGCCCCATAATAACAAAAGCAGAAAGGAACTCGCATTCGAATTAACCGTGACTCTGCCTTCCTTTTTTCAAAGTCTCATATTTTTTTTTTTGGTTGTAGACACTTTAAAAAATGTATGTTCTGGTTAAAATACTTTTGTTACTAATTTTTTATTTATAAACTAGCGCAGTACTTCCAAAAGTCACTAATGCGCTAGAGGAACAAATTTGTATATTATATTTACCTCAATTATTTTATATTGATTTTCGTGTAAGAACTCCCAAGGGCGGTAATAATACAAATTGCAAGATAACTACTCTGGTTATTTTGCAACCTGAAAATTTTTTTTGAGATATCTACTCTTGCAAGTACTTGTTCCAAATGATGATGATGATGATGATGATACTGCTACTACTACTACTACTACTACTACTACTACTACTACTACTACTACTACTACTACTACTACTACTACTACTACTACTACTACTACTACTACTACTACTACTACTACTACTACTAATGATGATGATGATGATGATGATGATGATGATGAAGATGATGATAATAATAATAATAATAATAATAATAATAATAATAATAATAATAATAATAATAATAATAATAATAATAATAATAATGATAATGATGATGATGATGATGATGATGATGATGATGATGATGATGATGATGATGATGATGATGATGATGGTGATGATGAGTAGAATGATCATAATCGTGTTATAAAAAAACAAAAACAAAAAAAAAAACAAAACAAAAACAATTCATTATTCTTATTGGTTACCACATCATCAAATTTTGTTGCTGTAGGAGCAGCAAAAGCTGAAGTGTGTGTTGATAGTTTGCAGTTCAGAATCGGGATCCGATGTTTGAACACATGAAGCCTAACTATAACTAGAACAAGAATTTGTGAGCCCGCCCCCTCCTCCTAATGCTAAGGAATAAGAGTTGGATTTATTAAAGTGTTTGAAGATTTTTTCAGAAGAGGTGTAAATTTGAGCGTAAAGAGCTAAAATTATATTTTCTTTTCTTTTTTAAATCTACGTTTTATGACTAGCATTGAAAGATTAACTGCAGCTGTTACATATTACCCCTGTAGGGCTTTTTATGTCATAAGAAGTTACAACTAACAGGCTAGACCCTGTTAAATCTAGGAAAGACCTGGTCTATAAATGGCAACTGATGTTATATGTTATATTATCTTAACAACTTAATGATTTTTTAAACTTCGTCTGTTCTTATTTCTACCTGTGACCTGGGTCAATTTGCAACATTTTTGTGCTTAAACAGAGCTCGGCAGATTCCATTCGGACAAAGCTAGGCCTGGATGTGGGGGATCTCTCATATTGTGTCTGAGCCTCAATCAAGCCGGACAGCTTTGTGTTGACAACCGTTCAGGGTAAAATTTGTTACATCTGCGAACATCCAGATTAGAGAGAGATACAACCACGTCTAGCTCCTATCTGTCTGAAATATTTGTTGAGTTGTCGGCCTTCCCCGATAAACCATAAAAGCTCGCTATGGACAAACATTCATCAAAATCAGCGCTTGCTATGGATGCTCAAACCATGGCTTCGAGTGAATTTCAGTTTTTTTGCCTTAAGTAAGACAATTCCCTTAATTAACATTGATTTCTCTCTTTATTGCAACGTATATGGGAGATGTAATCTCTTTCAATATGCTCTATAAAGCAACATATCTCTTGGCACTCTTTTGCAACACTTCAATTTCAATTGAATCAAGAAAGAATATTAACATTTGGATGATTCAAGATCTAATTTTAATTTATGTCATCTTTTTCCATATAAGTTTAGGCTGGGTGATTGTTTACACATAAATTAACTACTGCAATTACTACTACTACTACTACTACTACTACTACTACTACTACTACTACTACTACTACTACTACTACTACTACTACTACTACTACTACTACTACTACTACTACTACTACTACTACTACTACTACTACTACTACTACTACTACTACTACTACTACTACTACTACTACTACTACTACTACTACTACTACTACTACTACTACTACTACTACTACTACTACTACTACTACTACTACTACTACTACTACTACTACTACTACTACTACTACTACTACTACTACTACTATCACTTCTTCTTCTTCTTCTTCTTCTTTTTTTTATCGTTGTTGTTGTTGTTGTTGTTGTTGTTGTTTTATTCCGCTTCTTCTTGAATTTTTATAGTTTTTATCTTATTATTACAATAATATATATTTCATTATTATTATTATTATTATTATTATTATTATTATTATTATTATTATTATTATTATTATTATTATTATTATTATTATTATTATTATTATTATTATTATTATTATTATTATTATTATTACTATTATCATCATCATCATTATTATTATTATTATTATTATTATTATTATTATTATTATTATTATTATTATTATTATTATTATTATTATTATCATTTTATTATCATTAGTTTTCTCTTTACTTTAAATCCTCTTTTTTGTTTTTGCGTTCTCAAATTATTTTCTTTAACTATTATATAAATCTATTCAATCATTTAACATAATATATTTGCTTTTTAAATTAAGAGCGTATCCAATACGGTAAGATCTCCACAGCAGCAATTGCAAGAACTGAATCAGCAGCATGAGCAACAGCTGCAGCATCGGCAGCAAAACAAGCGATCAACTGCTGCAGCAACAGGTTATTTCTACAGCGATAGCGCATCCACTGAGAGAGGTGCGACAGCAATGGTACGCTCATAGGAAACAGAAAGCTGGCAAGTAAAGCTACGCATGAAGCAAACACGCAGCAAACAACTCAGCTTGGCGTAAGATCATTCCATAGTTGCGAGGAAAACCTGTTGTACGCTGTAAAATAAATCCAATATTTATTGTGCTTGAGAAAAATACCCATATTAGTTTGATTTTTTTCTTTGTTTTTTTTTTGTACCATGGTAAGACGATAACGGTAGATGAATTTTGTATGTATGTTTTATGCATCAGTTCGCTTTGTGATAAAAAGAGTTTTGATTCGCTCCGCGGTTTAACATTTACGTAAATGACAGTTTTCTTGATTTTTCAGCCTCTGAATCGAGCGCTCAAACCAGCACGGCGGATAAGAGAAATTATATGCGATTCGGAAGAAGTGACAGTGAGGATTCGGGTCAAGTAGCCGAGTACCTGAGATTCGGTCGGGGCGGACCAGCAAGAAGAAATGACCCCTTTCTTCGATTCGGAAAGAGGGGTGATCCTTTTCTGAGATTTGGGAAAAGAGGAGATCCATTTTTGAGATTTGGGAAGAGAGGAGATCCATTTTTAAGGTTTGGAAAAAGAGGTGACCCTTTTCTGAGATTTGGAAAACGAGGTGATCCTTTTTTACGATTTGGAAAATCAGGCAGTGATTACTTGGTCTTTGGAAAACGCGGTGACGAGCAGAGCGAGGAGCCTACACCAGACAGAGAAGTACGCAGAGACGTCATCTTAAGATTTGGAAGAGGTGACCCATTTTTGAGGTTTGGAAAAGGAGACCCATTTTTGAGATTCGGAAAAGGTGATCCATTTTTGAGATTCGGAAAAGGCGACCCATTTTTGAGGTTTGGAAAAGGCGACCCATTTTTGAGGTTTGGAAAAGGAGACCCATTTTTGAGATTCGGAAAAGGAGACCCATTTTTGAGATTCGGAAAAGGAGACCCGTTTTTGAGATTCGGAAAAGGAGACCCATTTTTGAGATTTGGAAAAGGCGACCCATTTTTGAGGTTTGGAAAAGGCGACCCGTTTTTGAGATTCGGAAAAAAATCCACTGATGAAACTGAAGATACGTCCGTTAGCCTTTTACCGATGTAAGTGTCTTAGATGTAGCCTCCAATCTCTGTGAACACATTGATAATTGATATCTAGTGACACTTTCAAGTAATTCTGATCCTTGCCCCCCTCTCCTCGAAACATCTCGTCTGTTTTTGAAATACTTGGAAGTTTAAAATTTTACTTAATACACTTCTAATTTACACGTTCATTTATAATAAAATTTACAAATATACAAAATGAATCCGTTTACAACAAAGACTAAAAGAGGAAAAATTTATCCACCCTTTAACATGCTTCGATAACATTGCTACTTAACAAATTTAAAGCGGTCTCTTTTTATTTTCCGTAAAACCTCTCTGTTAAAAGGTGGAAAGACAATGCTATGTTAGGGGACAAGTCAGATCAAAGCTTTTCAATTACGTAAGAGCGTTGATTTTTGCAGCTAAGGCACTTACATGACTGATTTCCAAATGCATGGATTTTGATATACGGCTGATCAATGTCACGGAATAAGTAAATGACTGCTTGCCACGAAGTGAAATACAAACCGTTAGAGTTTCTAGACCGCTGTCTTCAAGATATGGTGAATATTGCGAGTCTTAGTTTTTGGATTTTACCCCCAGTGGATGAGGATGGTCCGGTGATGAAAAAAAAATCAAGAGAAAATTTGCAAAAAAAAAAGAAAAGAAAGAGCTCTGTCAACTTAATTAAATATAATAAAAATGTCAAAACAAAACAAAAAGTTCATAAAGATAGGCGAAATCTCATCCTGCAACAAAACAACAAGTTAATTAAGATAGGCGAAATCTCATCTTACAACAAAACAACACGTTAATAAAGATAGGCGAAATCTCATCCTGCAACAAAACAACAAAATAATAAAGTTAGGCGAAATCTCATCCTGCAACAAAACAAGTTAATAAAGATAAGCTAAATCTCATCCTGCAACAAAACAACAAGTAAATAAAGATATGCGACATCTCATCCTGCAACAAAACAACAAGTTAATAAAGATAAGCGAAATCTCATCCTGCATAAGCTAATTGCAAAGATGAGTGCAGAAAAAATTTAATCTGGAGATTGTGGCACTGTCATTATCCTCTTGCGTTAAATCGTCTCTCTCTCTCTCTCTCTCTCTCTCTCTCTCTCTCTCTCTCTCTCTCTCTCTCTCTCTCTCTCTCTCTCTCTCTTTCTCTTTCTTTCTTTCAGTCTTGCGAGCTCTAATGTTACCTATAATTGATATTAACGTCCAAATTTCATAACTCTGAAGGAACTAAGCCATATATCATGTCTTATTTAATGGGCTGAAATTTATGAACCAGTTCAAGTGACTAATAAATCAAACATTCTTATCTGTTGAAACTAATTACCACTCATTTCTTTTAGTCGCATTGAAGGTTAGTTAAATTTTCTGTTTCGTTTGATTGTTGGCTGCCGATGCAATTTCATAATTATTTTTTATTATTGTTGTTTTCAGGGACGTCGATGGCCCTGAGAATAGTGAATCACTACGCCGGAAGCGTGATGTGTCTGCAGACGACCGAAATCCTACGTTCTCTGGCGCAACGGACATGCGCTTTGAGCAGAATTCACCGGAAGCCTATCACGAGAAAGATGGCGTCCAAACACTCGCTTCTGACAAAGAAGATGATCTGATGAAGCGGGGTCATTACATGAGGTATTTTGATGAACGTAAATTTAATTTCTAAAAAAAATGCTTTGTTTTTTACTCCAATTAAAATTATGCGATACGATTATTTCAATTAATATTTTAAAGGAAAAGACCCCTAAATTTATCCATTTACTTGGTTTTTATCGATTTTGCTGCTCAAAATATTGTTTACGCGACCCTTGCTGTATGAAGGACAAGTCTTAATCTCTTCACACCTTCGTTTACAAAGTGGATCAGTATTAATAGGTCCCAAATTTATTTTTACAGACATTCTATACTTCTGAACTTAACGTAAGACGAATAAAGTTTACTAAAAAGAGTTCTTGTTATTTTCAAATTAGACATTAAAACAATGGTGAAAAAAAAATTAACGTATCTGAAGGAATCTCTTGTTTGTAAAATTTCATAATTCGTGGATTATATGCTTTATAAGACAACATACGTCTAAACATAATGATTATAATCCTCACAAGAGTGCATTCTTCCAGACATAAAATCTTTTATATTCCTTATAAAAGAAAATCCTTCTAGACATAATAATCTGTTATATCCCTTACGACAAACTTTTCCTGTATATAACACGTGTATTATATCCCTTACAATATACTCGTAATATTCTACTACACACTATAAGCGTATTGTATCCCTTGCAATAAAATATTCTCCTTCACATAATAAGTTTATTGCATCCCTTACAAGATAACTTTTTCCTATACATAATAACTGTCTTATATCCCTTACAAGACAACAGCCTTTCAGACATAAGAAATTTAATGTATCTCTTACAAGATAACATGCTTTCTAGTTACAATAAACCTCGTTGAATGCGTCTATTATATTTGTTTCTACTTTTCCTTTTTCAAAATATATGACTAATCAGCCTATAGAAAATTTTCTTTGTTATCGGACTTTGAGGTTTTAACATGGTGATCATAGGACTGGATAGAATGTAATTTACACTGAAGAAAGATTTGAGAGACACAACTTAATATATATCTCATGCCACTGTCTATAAATGCGTATGAACATTTCGATGTATCATAGCTCATGACAAAGCATTAGCTGACGATCGTCGGAAATCCATTTCACGTTGATTAATACGGCCCATTAATGATAAAAGACAATGATGAGGATGTTGATGACGCAATTCATAAAGATGTTGATAAGGCCAACAATAAGGGAAAATAATTAAAAAAAAGATAGAAGCTTAATTGGAGTATGAGGATCATGGTAATGAGGATAACTATCATCATTTCCTATCTGTTCCCAGGTTTGGTCGCGCGTCAGCTCTCGCAGCTTACCCTGGCTTTGGTAAGTCCAAGTCT
>JAWDGP010004172.1:190000-240000 GCA_033675545.1 Elysia crispata
AACTTAAGTTGTGACAACTCCAGGTTGAGTCAGACAGAAAGCGAATATTTCACATTTTGAATTATCGTACTAACTAGATTAGATAATTCTACTCCTTAAACGTTTTAAAAATTTATAACGCTAAGATTTATGTATCTAAAGTTTGTTTTTTAAGTATTTTCAATCTTCCATGGACCATAGGTTATAGATATTATGATCGAATGGGTTTGAAATGCCTAAAACATAAATAATAATAAAAAAAAATAAACTTAAAACATCAAGCTGAAAAGAGGTTTGGTGAAAGAGATTCGTAGAAAAGTATGGTAAAGTCAATACCACTATGACAGAAACTAAACTTCATATGAGGCAAACTGCAACTCGTTATATTATTTTAACTCCATGTCTAGAGTTCTGGCTTTAATGATATTTATACCCAGGTTTCTGTCGTAGAATTTCTTTACACTGATGCTTATTGATTAAGCAATTTTCCTTTCTTAGTACGTACAAAAGTTCTTACCATAACGTATGGTTTCTCTGCTATAAAATAATGACTTTAGGAAAATGAAGAAGCCCTTAGGCTCAATAGAGCAATTTCTCCCTATGAGAAGAATGGTTACAGTCATTATGCCAGTGAACATATTTATTAATCCGTGAAGGATAAATAAAAATCTCATTCTGATCTCTTGAAAAGACAAAGAACAAGTAACAAGGGATCAAGAGGAGAAAAAGACAAAAGGTCGTAGATGATAGATTATTCCGTGTAGACCCAAAAGACCTGTTTATGATTTAAGGGTAATATGGCTCAGGTCTGGTCTCGCTAATAGAGCTTTGTGAGTCCCTCTTGAATGTCTCAAGATTCTGATACGGATAATTATCTGAAGAAAATTTCCAGCTTGCATCCTTAGTCTCCATGGTGATACAAATATGGGTATTGTGAAATATTTCTACATTACGTTACTTCCTTCAGCTTTGGTTCCTCTATTTTATGTGGAAACTAAATGTACCATTCTCTCCCTTCCCCTCTCTCATTGTCTTCCTCTTTATTTCTATTTCTATTTCTTTCTCTTTTTAACCTCTTTTTTTTTTACTTCAATCGTATATCTTCACCTCTCTCTCACTCTCCTTTATAACTTTCTGCTTTTGTTGCACTGAAAGTGTTTAAGTCTCCAAATCACCAACCATTCTCTCTGTCACTCACTCAGTCACTCACACTGTTTCTCTCTCTCGCTGAGTGTGTGCTTCTGTCATTTATTTCTCCTCGATATCTAAGGCTTTAAACAACTACTTATATTGGACTGCAGCTACCAATCAACAAATGTCTTCTCCATCATTCTCTCTTCCTCTTTTTTTATCTCTCTCTCTTTTTCCCCCTTCTTCTCCATTTACTTTTATTATTTTCAATCTCTCTCACCCTCTCCATCTGTCTCATTGCTCATTACTTTTTCCTTGTTTATTATTTTTTTTCTCTCATAACCGGTCTGTATCTTTCTCACTTTCACTCTCTCTCTCTCTCTCTCTCTCTCTCTCTCTCTCTTTCTCTCTCTATCTCTCTCTCTCCCTTTCTCTCTCTCTTTCTTTCTGTGTCTCTTTCCCTCCTCTCCTTTCCCTGATTTACTATCCTCCTAACCCCACTACTCTGTCTTTAATTAAGTCAAATTGCGGTAAAATTTGAATACACAACGCTCACCTCCCAGCTAAAAAACCCACGTCTACGCCCGCCATCACAAACCGAACTCCAGCGTTAAACAAATCAGGATTCACCTAGTATAATCGTTTAAGCCGAATACTTAATTATCAGACAATCTGCAGATCGATAAAACAGTTATTTATAGTTGAAGAAACTTCCTAATTATGCGATAATCAACCGTCGAACGGAAATTCCCAGACCCCACAGATTTCTTTTTATATGTAGAAAAATGTTTAAGGTCTTTGACCACTTTATTACTATTTCGCACAGGACACAAACTTGCCAACGTCGTTGCAAACAGATTTGTTTTTTCGTCTTTTTCTTTTAACCAAAGTCCTTAATTTTGAATTTTACTGCACAAAAAGATACAAGTTTCTAACAAAACATGCTGTTATTGTTTGCTCCGATATTGATTTATGTTCCATCTAAGCGGAGAGTTTACATAATTCTTCCAGGGTTCCAGACACACTGACACGGTGAAAAAAAAACATTCTACAAAAAAAAAAAGCATTTTTATTTTGTTTCTACACAATTGATCATTTATTTAAAAAATGAAAGCGTTAAGTGTACTTCCAGGTGTGAGCTGACCATATTTAGACTGTCGAAAATACATAAGAATTTCTAGTAATTACGAAATAAAGTGATATTTAAAAAAAACATAACTTTCGCTGATCAATGTCCCCTGTAAAACGTAAGGTTTTGTCCATTAAATTGATTTTTTTCTATTTCCAGGTTTAAAAATGAGATATCTTCAAATCTTTACAATGAATCAATTTTTGTATTTTTTTTTTTCATATTTTGGTTATCAAACTATTTTTGGAAGTAATCGTTGATAAAATATAAATTTTGAAAGCCAAAATACCACCTTAGAATGTATATATATATATTGATAATAACAAAATTGATTACCTAGTTTAAATCTTGATTTGCCATGACTCCAGAGTTTCGAGCCCGTGCGGCTCTCTTCAGATTTATACGTATATATATATATATTAATATATAAAGAGAGAGAGAGAGAGAGAGAGAGAGAGAGAGAGAGAGAGAGAGAGAGAGAGAGAGAGAGAGAGAGAGAAAGACAGAGAAAGAGAGAGAGAGAGAGAGAGAGAGAGAGAGAGAGAGAGAGAGAGAGAGAGAGAGAGAGAGAGAGAGAGAGAGAGAGAGAGAGAGAGAGAGAGAGAGAGAGAGAGAGAGACAGAGACAGAAACAGAGACAGAGAGGTTCAACTTAATCAACGAACTGAACTCATCTTTCAAAGGAAAGAATCCACTTCCAGATGGTCTGAAAAACTGATCGACCTTCATTCTATTTTTTTTTTTAAACTTACTTTTCAAACCCAGATAAGAGACTGGTGACATTGACTTCTCAAGCTGTCGAGAACCGCGAGATACACCACAAAGAGGCGAAGACAGGAAGATAAACCTCTTGACACAGGACCAGGCTATACATCTACGCCAGATCGATCCCCCTCCCTCCTAATCTCGCCCTTCCCTCCTTCCCCCCCCCCTCTCCCCCCCCCCCCCCCTTGCGTCTCCTCGTCGTGATCCTCCCGCCAACCGTTTCACTCCTGGGACGTCGAAAGGCTGGTGAAGAAAAAGTAGCAGCGAGACGTTTGAAAAGTCATGACCGAGATTTAGAATCTGAGGATTTAGGAAATTGATTTTATTTATTTATTTGTTTATTTTCGAACTGAGAAATTTTAAACAACACTAATAACACCAACAAAAAACACCAACAAAAAAAAACCCCGCAAAATAACACACAAACTTTTCTGCAGACCTCTTTTTTTTTTTTTTTAATAATCTTCGCCAATCTAATTTGAAATTTGAAAACTTGTATCAATCAGCTAACATTAATCCTCCTTTACTTTTCCATGTTTTTTTTCTAGCATTAAAAAAAAAACTAAATTGCTAAACCATTTTGAATACTGTATATATATATATATATATATATATATATATATATATATATATATATAAACACAGCTGTATATAACCCTTAAAAACCTACTTATATGCGAAATAAATTACTGAATTTATACATTTTTTTCATATTTCATTTTAACTTATTCCAATGTATCTGTGTTAAATGTTCTTAAATTCTGATCGAGTAGAAGAGAACAAAAATTTAGTAGCTGAAACAGAAATTTGAAAACTTGTATCAATCAACTAACATTTACCCTCCTTTACTTTTTCATGTTTTTTTTTCCAGCATAAAAAAGACAAATTGCTAAACCATTTTAAATACCGAATACACACACAGACATATATATATATATATATATATATATATATATATATATATATATATATATATTTAAACACCTACCTAGATGTAAAATAACTACCTGAATTTATATAGGTTTTTATTCATATTTCATGTTTACTTATTCTTATGTATCTGTGTTAAATGTTTTTAAGTTCTGCTCGGGAAGAGGAGAACAAATAGCTTAAATAGAAAGACGAAAAGATGGTTCTTTTTTACTTTCTCCATTTCCCTTTATATTAATTTTTTAATTTTTGGCTGGGGGCCGTACGAGGCTGTATGTAACAATAAAGGCTAGAATAAGACTGTATTCTTTTGTGCTACTCTTTTATAAGCGTGTTTTCTCACTCTCTCCCTCCCTCTTTATTTATCTGTCTCTCTTTCCCCTTCACTCTCTCTCGTTCTCTGTCTCTCTCTCGTCCTCACTGCCCCCTCTCTCTTTTTCTCTCTCTTCCTCTCTGTCTCCCCTTTCTTCTTCTCTGTTTCTCTGTCTCCCTCTCCGTTCCTCTTTCTCTCTCTGTGTCTTTCTCTTGCCGTTGTCTCTTCTCCAGTTGATCATCCTCAGCCCATTTGCTTTATTTGGTTTTTTTACCTAACACTTTCTGTCATTGTCACTCCAAAGGTCTTGAGCTGTCACAATTATCCCACCTTTTCACGAGATATCAAAATCTTATTTTCGCTGTGTTTGTTTCGATGATTTCTGTTTTACCATTATCTCTTTTTATAATGATACTCTTCACTCTAAGCTCCTTGTTCGTTGTGAAATCCTCTTTCTATCTTCCTTATTTTGTCTAAATTGTAACCACCACTCATTTCTATTTATGATTTTCTTTCTCTCTCTCTGTCTCTCGCTGTCTGTCTGTCTGTCTCTCTCCTTTTCCCGCTGTCTATCTTTATCTCCGTCACTAGCTGTGTCTCTCCCTCTCCGTCTCTCGCTGTCTCTCTCTCTCTCTCTCTCTCTCTCTCTCTCCGTCTCTCGCTGTCTGTCTCTCTCTCTCTTCATCTGTCGCTGTCTCTCTCTCTCTCTCCCCTTCCTCTATCTCTCTCCGTCCCTCGCTGTCTGAATATCACTGTCTCTCGCTGACAGTCTCTCTCCGTCTATCACTGTCTACCTCTTTCCGTCTCTCGCTGTCTGTCTGTCTGTCTGTCTGTCTGTCTGTCTCTCTCTCTCTCTCTCTCTCTCTCTCTCTCTTTCTCCGTCTGTCACTGTCTCTCTCTCGGTCTCTCGCTGTCTGTCTGTCTGTCTGTGTCTCTCTCTCTCCGTCTCTCGTTGTCTGTCTCTCTCTGTTTCTCGCTCTCTATCTCTCTCTCTCTCTTTTTCTCTCTCTCTCCGTCTCTCGCTGTCTGTCTCTCTCTTTGTATCTCTTTATCTGTCTGTTTATATCTCTCTGTCTCTCGCTGTCTGTCTGTCTGTCTGGCTCTCTGTCTGTCTCTCCGTCTCTCACTGTCTGTCTGTCTGTCTGTCTGTCTCTCTCTTTCTCCATCTGTCGTGGTCTCTGTCTCGGTCTCTCACTGTCTGTCTGTCTCTCTCTCTCTCCGTCTCTCGTTGTCTGTCTCTCTCTGTTTCTCGCTCTCTCTCTCTCTTTCTCTCTCCGTCTGTCGCTGTCTCTCTCTCTCTGCGTCTGTCGCTGTCTTTCTGTCTCTGCATCTGTCGCTGTCTCTCTCTCTCTCTCTCTCTCTCTCTCTCTCTCTCTCTCTCTCTCTCTCTCTCTCTCTGCGTCTGTCGCTGTCTCTGTCGCTGTCCGTCTTCGCTGTCTGTCTCTGTCTCTCTGTCTCTGTCTCTGTCTCTCCTCTTTCTCTCTCTCTCTCTCTCTCTCTCTCCGTCTCTCGCTGTCTGTCTCCCTCTCTCTCTCCATCTGTCGCTGTCTTTCTCTCTCTTTCGGTCTCTTGCTGTCTGTCTCTGTCTCTCTGTCTCTGTCTCTCTCTCCTCTCTGTCTCTCCGTCTTTCGCTGTGAGTCCCTCTACGTCAGGCGCTGTCTGTCTCTTTCTCTCTCTCTCCGTCTCTCGCTGTCTGTCTCTTTCTCTCTCTCTCCATCTCTCGCTGTCTGTCTCTTTCTTTCCGTCTCTCGCTTTCTTTCTGTCTCTCTCCGTCTCTCGCTGTCTGTCAAATTCGCTTTCTTTCTGTCTCTCGCTGTCTCACTCTCATTCTCTCGCTGTCTGTCTGTGTGATCTCTCGCCGTCTCTCGCTATCTATCTGTCTGCTCTCTCTCCCTCTCTGTCTGCCTGTCTGTCTCTCTACGTCTCTCGCTGTCTGTCTGTCTGTCTGTCTGTCTCTCTCTCCGTCTCTCGCTGTCTGTCTGTCTGTCTCTCTCTCTCCGTCTCTTGCTGTCTGTCTACCTGCGCTCTCTCCGTCTCTCGCTGTCTGTCTGTCTGTCTTGCTGTCTGTCTCTCCGTCTCTCACTGTCTGTCTGTCTCTCTCCGTCTCTTGCTGTCTGGCTGCCTCTCTCTCTCTCTCTCCGTCTCTCGCTGTCTGTCTGTCTCTCTCCGTCTCTCGCTGTCTGTCTCTTTCTCTCTCTCTCTCTCCGTCTCTCGCTGTCTGTCTCTTTCGCTCTCTCTCCGTCTCTCGCTGTCTCTCTCTCTCTTCGTCTCTCTTTCTCTGTCTCTCTCTCTCCGTCTCTTGCTGTCTTTATGTCTCTCTCCGTCTCTCGCTGTCTGTCTCTCTCTCTGTCTCTCCGTCTCTCGCTGTCTGTCTGTCTGTCTGTCTGTCTCTCTCTCTCTTTCTGTCTGTCGCTGTCTCTCTCTCTGTTTCTCGCTGTCTCTCTCTCTGTTTCTCGCTGTCTCTCTCTCTCTCTGCGTCTGTCGCTGTCTGTCTGTCTGTCTGTCTGTCTCTCTCTCCGTCTCTCGCTGTCTGTCTGTCTGTCTCTCTCTCTCCGTCTCTTGCTGTCTGTCTACCTGCGCTCTCTCCGTCTCTCGCTGTCTGTCTATCTACTCTCTCTCCGTCTCTCGCTGTCTATCTGTCTGCTTTCTCTCCGTCTCTTGCTGTCTCTCTCTCCGCCTCTCGCTGTGTGTCTGTCTGCTCTCTCTCCGTCTCTGCTGTCTGTCTGTCTGCTCTCTCTCTCTCTCTCCGTCTCTCGCTGTCTGTCTACCTGCGCTCTCTCCCTCTCTCGCTGTGTGTCTGTCTGCTCTCTCTCCATCTCTCGCTGTCTCCCTCTCCGCCTCTCGCTGTGTGTCTGTCTGCTCTCTCTCTGTCTGTCTCTTTCTCTCTCTTTCCGTCTCTCGCTGTCTGTCTTTTTCTCTCCGTCTCTCGCTGTCTGTCTGCCACTCTCCGTCTCTCGCTGTCTGTCTCTTTCGATCTCTTTCTCTCTCGCTGTGTGTCTATCTGCTCTCTCTCCGCCTCTCGCTGTCTGTCTGTCTGCTCTCTCTCTCTCTCTCCGTCTCTGCTGTCTGTCTGTCTGCTCTCTCTCTCTCTCCGTCTCTCGCTGTCTGTCTATCTGCCCTCTCTCCCTCTCTCGCTGTGTGTCTGTCTGCTCTCTCTCCGCCTCTCGCTGTCTGTCTATCTGCTCTCTCTCCGCCTCTCGCTGTCTGTCTATCTGCTCTCTCTCCGCCTCTCGCTGTCTGTCTATCTGCCCTCTCTCCCTCTCTCGCTGTGTGTCTGTCTGCTCTCTCTCCGCCTCTCGCTGTCTGTCTGTCTGCTCTCTCTCCATCTCTCGCTGTCTCTCTCTCCGCCTCTCGCTGTCTGTCTGTCTGCTCTCTCTCTCTCTCCGTCTCTCGCTGTCTGTCTATCTGCTCTCTCTCCCTCTCTCGCTGTCTCTCTCTCCGTCTCTCAATGTCTATCTGCTCTCTCTCTCTCCGTCTCTTGCTTTTTCTTTACGTCTCTCGCTGTCCATCTTTCTTTCTCTCTCTCTCTCTCTCTCTCTCTCTCTATTTTCTCGATCTTAACCTAGCCATTTTAAGTTAGTCTCCTTTACATGGATTATCAATTTTATTGTCGCGAACTTTACAGTCTTAGACCCCCCCCCCCCCCCGGGAAAAAATTTTTTAAAGAGACAATCCAAATTATATGATTTAATATATAAATAAATGATGAAAAACAACACGTTTCTATGAAACTGTTGATATTTCAAATGCTACGTTTGTCTTTTCGTGCTCTTGCGAAGGCGAACCAGTACCATCTGAACCGATATATACTCGGGGAATGATTAATGGCTTCACTGATTGTCAGTGGTACATCGCTGTCAGGGCCAGCGGAGAGAATCAGTGGACTGAACAAATGATGGGAACCAGAGGCCACAGGGAAAGCAGATCAGATACGGTGTAATAATTCTACATTCTGTTATCTCGATAGTAATGGCAAAGTCTTGTCGCCCTTGGGTGCGCTTTGGTCCTCTCCCCGCAAAACAAGAGACATTAATTTGTTAGCCAGAATATAACATAGGGTAGTTAGTGGTGTTTGACAGTCCTGTCAACCCCCCCCCCCCCCTCCCCCAAGGAAAATAAAAGAAGAAAAAAGGATTGTTATCACGTGGCTTGCTCTTTTAGTATAATCATCATTATCATTATTATCATCATTTATTATTATTAATATTATTATTATTATTATTATTATTATTATTATTATTATTATTATTATTATTATTATTATTATTATTATTATTATTATTATTATTATTATTATTATTATTATTATTATTATTATTATTATTATTATTATTATTATTATTATTATTATTATTATTATTATTATTATTATTATTATTATATTAGCTTTAGACTTAGAGTTCGTTTCACATGACTTTCACTTCTTTTCCGCGAGGCAAATGAAAGAAAATTAAACGAGAAAGACATAAACAAAGAAGGAGAGAAACAATTTCGCATGAAGACTAGTAGATATTTAAGAAAAGAGAAAGAGCTATGTGACACAAAGAATAGGGGCTGCATATTATTATTGTTATTATTATAGGCGCTACAGAAAAATGGTGGGGAAAGGGGAAGAGGAACAGACAAAGAAAGAGAAGATTTGTCTTGGTATTAAATTTGCAAGAGCTCTGGTTTTTATATCTTATATCTCTGTACTGTGAAGCATTTCATGTCTTTCTTATGTGTTGACGGAAATATCTATTTACCTATCTAATACCATGAACGTTTCAAACTCAATTAAAGCCGATCAATTTCGCAACGACTTTGCTGTTTTGTGGTTCGTCTAATTTCAAAGATGAAAGATTTCAGTGTTATGGAATAAGATTTCAGTGTTATGGAATAAGATTTCAGTGTTATGGAATAAGATTTCAGTGTTATGGAATAAGATTTCATGTTATGGAATAAGATTTCTTATTGATGTGGTAACCGTTATTTTAAATCCGTTTTCTTTTGTTTTGGTTCCGATTCGTTTATTGACACGGAAATTTTACTTTTATAAACATGAAGCTTCATTTCCCATTCACGTGGATCATTTGATCGTGACTCCCTGACAAACCTACTGGTCTCGTTAGCCTGTGAGGTTGGATTTTGTCTGACCTCCTGTTTTGACAGAGTCTGCTAACCATCAAACATCAAAACGTTTCTACCAATTTACGCTTCTTGATTCATACATTTTCTGAAAGTAAGGCTGTAAATGTCCTAGCTGATCTTGTTGCTGTTTCGGTTGATTGCCATTGTCAACTTGTCGAGTTTTGGAGAATTTTTCTACGTTCTTAATGCATTTTTTACAATAGCAAAAAATTATAAATGTATTGTTCGTCGCCTACAAATACCTTTACGCGTGGAAAACGCAAAGAAAGTACAAAGCCGAAAATGTGGTAATTAAGGATTTATTCTAGCGCTAGAGTAATAGTTTTGCTTTTCTTCCTCAACATCCAACATAACGAGATTTGGCGATTTCGAAAGACAATAAGCAAGTTTTGGTCATGAACAAAATTGAGCAGATAAAAATTTCTAGATTTAAGAGAATTTTGCTCTACTTGCATTAATTCACTAGACTAAAATAGCTTCAACATCAATGGAATGTAAAAGCCGAAAAATGTTCATGGAAATCAGTCATTGAATGAATAATATGTAAAATATCATGGGAAAAGAGTCCTCAATTATTTAAAGATCCCTAAGTCTGTCACAGAATTTCGCGAACTCAAACACAAGAAGTTCCGATCTGAGCTGAACACAAATATATGATGTTCCTTTCTGAGGTGAACACAAACACAGGAACTTCCTATCTGAGGTGAACACAAACACAGGAAGTTCCTATCTGAGGTAAACATAAACCCAGGCAGTTAACTATCTGAGGTAAACATAAAACACAGGCAGTTCCTATCTGAGGTGAACACAAACACAGGAAGTTCCGATATATAAAATAATGCTTTGATATTTTTTTAGTAGCTTAGATTCACGACATTTATTTGAGCCAGCTTCAAAAGGTAGATATCTATTTCAAAGGGAGATCAATTAAAAGAATGTTAAATGTGGGTTCTAATAAAATGCTCATTATTTAAATAATTATTACGGGTAGTAAGATTTGTAGACATACATAAGAGAACTTTGGGTGCAACAGACATCATGAAGCGTTCTAATAATTATACTAAAATATACGTTCATGTGCTGAATGAATAAAATAAATCTGGGTCTCTCTTTTTTTGTTTGGTTTTAGTACTAGTCTATATCACTCGTTTCTGCTCACATTGATTTCATTTTTGCGTTCAAATGGTAACTGTTTGAAAACGACCAAATTGATCGTTTTGCGTTCAAATGGTAACTGTTTGAAAACGACCAAATTGATCGTTTCGCAGTAGGAAAGGTCTGAAAAGCTGCCTGTCTCTGATTCACAAAAAAAATCTGAGGGAAATGTGATAAAACCATGAAAAAAATCAGACTATCTGAAAAAACATATTGAAAAGCAGTTTGTTTTTAATGCTAAAGGGTGTGATTGCATGACATTGATAAAATTTTGGTCCAGAGTTTATGGTCTAATATTCTAGATTCCGAGCTTAGATGTAAACGTTGGAGATGTACCGAAAAATTCACAACCTAATAATTTTGGTCCTTCCACGGAGAAAAGCATTTCATTTTATGTAAAATGGTAGACATGTATTATATGATGTGTAGAAATTGTGATCAATGATAATTTCATCAGCAAAAATTAACTTGCTGTCTAAATGAATCAGTTACTCTAAACCTTTTTTATTTTACTGAAATTGTTGTTTTAGATGAAAATATCAAAGTAAACTGAACATATGAGAGGAGTAAAATTTGAAAATTCAAGCATCCTGTCATTGATAGGGCATTTTGTAATTAGAAATATAATGTTACTTTTGTCACCATAGTTATTGATCAGAATTTGTAAAATTATAAATCCTACAGAACACCTTTTTTATTATAACTTCCTAATAAACAGTTTTCCTTTTTTTTATTTTTCAGACAAAGCTTAGAGAAAGAAAGCATAAAAACGAGCATAAGCGATGTTTCTGGAAAAGTAGGTACCCATCGTTAAACTTTTGGCACATAACTGACGAAAACAAAAAAAAACTTCTCCCAAAGAAATATGCCACAGTGTGAAGTAAATCGTCTAGAAACGTGTAACATTCAAAACTAAAATATGAACCACAAACATAATAGTGTTGACCTTTTCTTGTGACAACTTCAGTATTATTGGATAATTAGGAATAATCTATTTTTTAAGTAAAATCACTTAAAACCTTAACAGATTGACAGAGAAAACTATCTCTGTGACTTAAAGTTTCATAGTTATTTTAAAATAACATTTCTAATTGAATGTTGAGCGTCTTGCTGAAGCAATCTTATCTCTATAGATTTAGATTTTGGCCATTTATTTCACATAAATGAATCTTGCTTGGTTTATTGAGAACTTATTTGATAATCATTTCACAATCTAATGAACCAAACCAATTTAACTACGATTTTAATTGTTTTGTAATTTTTTTTTCAAACTCTTTTTTCGTACATGTTATTTAAATTTTTGGTTTTTAAGCTTACACAAAATGAGACTTAGGACATGAAAAAGTTTCATGAAATTAAGAAATTTATGCGCATTAATATTGTGCAAGATTCTAGTTTGTTTTTATTTTTTTTGTCCCTCTTGAGTTTTATACAAAAGTGTGTTATTATTGGTTTGGCAAAATATTGGAGCTTGAAACTGAGGAATCGTGTTCTATTCTATTCTAAATCTATTCAAAATCTTCTATGCAAAGAGGTCAAACTTGATTTGTTGCAGTTTATACTGACTGACCCCAATGTTTTGAATGAACTAAAAATCTGGAGCCGAAGCTGGTGATCTGTGATGAAGTTTCAACTAATACAGTCCTCTGAAAATATCAGGAGTCACAACTGAAGAGCTTTCCTTCTAATTTAGGGAAAAAAATTTTTCTGTGACTTCGACCTTCCAGCTAGTGAAACATATTAGAAATAATTAAAAAAAATATTCATTGGTTTCTCGATGGAGGAGAGCATTTTTGTTCTTAGGAACTCATTGTGAAGTTCTACACACCATGCCTTTAACAATGGCTCCTCAGAGGAGAGAAAGAGACGGGGGAGAGAGAGAGAGAATGGGAGAGAGAGAGAGAGAGAGAGAGAGAGAGAGAGAGAGAGAGAGAGAGAGAGAGAGAGAGAGAGAGAGAGAGAGAGAGAGAGAGAGAGAGAGAGAAAGAGGGAAGAGGAGGGGGGACACACAACTAAATACCTACGGGACTAAAATAAGTTGTGTTGTTTCTTTTTTGTCCTATAACTATAAAGTTGTGAGCCTGTTTCCTTTTAGCTCCTGTATTTTATAATATACAAACGCACTATGTCAAGAAAACGTCTAGATTCGATTTGCTTTTTTGTTTGAAATCTCTACTCCATTAATCACTGAAAAAACGTCTTTCAGACAAAAATATGAAAAGCATTTAAATATCTCCAGATACTCTACATTTTAAAATTGTGTGAGTCGCTATGATGGAGGTGATACCTCTCTTATTGTTGTGACGTTCTTTTTTTATGTAGATGGCTTCACCAACTGCAATTTTAAGCAGACGTTTTTTTCTTTTTAACATTAAATCAAAGTATTCTTTCTTTGACTTTTCTTCTGCCTTAAAAAGAAACATATGATTTTCTTTCTTTTTATGTTACAACATTTCAAATTAGCAGAAAAGATGTATTAAGACTCTATCGATAATAAGAGAAAATCAAATTATAATTTCTGAACAACTCTTAGACAAAACACTTTTTAAGTGTCGAGGACATTAGCCATGCTGAACATACACTTTTTAGCTTTCTTTATCATTCATGATTTTAGACTATCTAGCACTCTTGAAAAAGTCTTTTTTCTCTGGTCCTTGCCCAGATATTTCTGTATCAGAACTCTTGAAAAAGTCTTTTGTTTTTATCCTTGCCCAGACATTTTTGTATTTTGGTTCAACCCCAACCCCGCCTTGAATGTGTTGTATTCAGTTCTGAATTCAGGAAAGATTTGCTTAAATTACATGCTACGATAACCAAGAGTCAATCATTTAAGTCTTCACCGCGCTCTCTCCATGATTAAAAAATAGCCCAGCACACACACAAAAAAATCACCCAGCAAGGATGTATTGGATGTCTTGGACTTGGAGTGTTGTTGCCTGCGCCTCTTCGTTGAGTTTGAGGTGTTTGTTCAGCAACCCTATTTGCAAAACAGGACATTTGTTGTGTCCAATTAAAAAACTGAAATGTCGATGCGTATAAGGGCGTCTGCTGACAAACAAAATTAGTTGGTACTCTTTTTTCCCACTCTGTCTTAGCTTCACAAATTGTTATCGAGCCTTTATCAAGAAGTCCGATTCCTTCGGAAGGTTTCTTAGTCCCTCTGTAGGCGTCTATGGAAATGACGGATTGTATTTCAAGCTCTCCAAGCCGACAGGAACTACCCAAACATGTAATATTAGTCTCAAGTGGAACACAACTAAAGTTAGCATCATAGACAAGCATCGCTATCTCTCGCCGTATCTTAAAGTCGCGATCGAAAGCGTACGCATACGGATAATACACCTCGGTATCGATTTGCAGTAAAGGAATACCCAGGCGGGGGTCGTATACTGTGTCAAAACGGACGTTTTCCGTATCAAATTCGGCATCTTCGGACGTTTCCAGATAACACATGATCAGAGATAACAAATCCTTTTCAAATTGCTCTGATCTCGAGTATGTGCAGTTACCTCCTCCAATCGCAAACCTTACTTTCCTCAAACTGCGACACATACCATCTGGCCGCTTTTCGAAACCGCTGGCGCATTTGGTTGTACTGCACTGTCCATCCCCGTCTTTTGCTGTGGAGACGTCACACGCTAGAGCGTCCCAATAAAGTTTAGCATCATTACCCCTGGTGAACACTGTTAACTTACCACTGTTGGAGAGAGATAAAACGACCGATAACTTAAAGTTCCTTTGCGAAGGTACATATCGTAAAACCGGGGATGAATAAGTGTCAGATCCAATGTTGCAAATAAAGCAGTGAATGTTGTCAAAGAATTCCTGCCTCAGTGGATATTTTGTTTTATGATAAACGATATTACCACTAAGACACAACGTTTCTAGTTCTGGCCGATCCGTGACCCATTGTCTCTGGCACTGTTTAATAGAGACGGTGATGCATTCACTTCCCGTGGAAATATTTGTCGGTAGATCTGGCCTGATGTAAGCAACTATTTTGGTGGTCACAATCTGTTCTAATAACTCAAGGTTTTGGGGCTTTAAAACACCTGTACTGACAGGAGCTTGTACCTTCCATGACAAAATATACAAATTGGGGACTCGGTTACATTGGGCAACTGACCGGTTCCTATAAATTATTCCGGTCGTGATATCCGTGACTGGCGTATTCAACATCAAAGAAACTAAAACACTAGTAGATGGGCGTGTCTCGTCATCTACGTCTGGATTTGGTACTGTCACATCATTTGGAGGTAGCGCAAGAGCTCCTGGATCAGTTCTGTTTTTTGTAGATGGTGTTGATGTTTTCCTAATAGAAGAGGTACGACATTGTGTGCTTTCGTCATAACCATGTCCTTCCTCATCATTTTCTTCGTGTTTTGAGAGAGGAGACTTTTCATTGAGATCTTTCTCGTCAGAAGAGAGCTGATCAGGACAAGACATGACCATGAATGTTGATGTTATGCTGGAACATTCTACCTCCACCTCCTGTAGATGCTGAAAGCGAGATTTAGCTGAAGCTACCAAATTCGCACACTTGTCTTTCAAATCATCACAACAGTTTCCATGGACGATGCAGATATCTGCACAAGAGCAGGGGTACGCTTCTCGGTCACCGCATCTGCCTTGACAACTGAGTGGATCCATCGCCGGTGGGAGAGAAAATGGTTCAGTCACACCATCTGTAGACTTTGTCTCTTTAACGGAGCTTATATTTGCATGATTCTTACCTATCAAGGCTCTCATTGAAAATGAGCTAGTAATGAGGCTAGTCGTGTCGCATTCTCCGGGGACACTAGCAGGTGAATGCAAGTAACTGCTGTTACAGCCAACATTTGGCCGGTTACTTGTTGGAACGACCGATTTCAGATCGTGTTTAGAACCTTCAACTACCTCAGACTCCGCATGAACAGAGCTGGTACTAGTTCCTGGAGAAACGGTCGGACTAGAAGAAAAGACAGAAATGTTTTCACGAACTAGCCTTAGTAGAGAATCATGTGATTCGTCGCTGTGAAATTGTATATTGTGAACACCACATGTAAACATTAGAAACATAAGGCCCCAAGTCACGGCCATTGTGAAGGATAATTATGTGAGTGTAGTGCCTAGTGGTTCAATCACTTAACTCTTTTACGTGTTTGTCCTGACAAGTTGATGCTTCCATATTGTATCTGCAAGAATAAAAGAAAAAAAATTTGAAATTCATCGCAGTATAATTTTGTTCCTAAATGCCGATTTCTTTGCTGTTTAAATAAACAATACAAGATAAAGGGTGAATCAACATTGAGTATATATCTACTGAAAAGTGAATTTTAAAAGAAAATTTGGACTTTGGAAAAAGTACATATTTGTAATATAAATATGCTGTATATAAATCAAAGAACTCAATTGAGAGAATCTAAAAACAGTGCATGAATATTTTGAAAACAAAATCTTTAAAAGATCGAGAATATTATACCAGTAAGAGAGTGGATATTCCTATGGCTAACTGGGCAAGAGCCTGCCATAACTTTAGCTAATGACCGTCTAAACATGACATATATATATATATATATATATATATATATATATATATATATATATATATATATAAATGCTTCCGCACTTTTTTAATGTTGATTGTTAATTTTTATGTTATCTTCAATTTAGCAAGGTGTACTTGTTTCGTGTTAAGAAAAAATAAATTTCCATATATCTGAAATGTACAAATTGGATTTTAAATCGTATTCTATTTTTAAATTGACATACGATAAAAGTAGTACTCTTTAAATAAAGTAAATACATATTTAAGAGATTTGAGTTTCATCTTATTTCATTTTCTTGAATTTAGAAGTTATAGCTTTTAATATCTCATTTTTTAAAAGTTCTAATTTATGATCCAAATCGAAGTCACATTATAACGTATTAAACTTAAGCGATTTTTACATTAGAAAACTGGCGTTTTTTCATGCGTCTATTTTGTTCGCCTGTTTATCCCATCTATCTAGATCGCCGTTTTCATCCTTGTGCTCCGACTAAGACTCCTCGGCTGCCTCTCGGGTGTTCGCTGATAGTCTCCTCCATTGTGCTCTCTCTTTTGCTATTGACCTCAGATGGTCGCTGATAGTCTCCTCCATTGTGCTCTCTCTTTTGCTATTGACCTCAGATGGTCGCTGATAGTCTCCTCCATTGTGTTCTCTCTTTTGCTATTGACCTCAGATGGTCGCTGATAGTCTCCTCCATTGTGCTCTCTCTTTTGCTATTGACCTCAGATGGTCGCTGATAGTCTCCTCCATTGTGCTCTCTCTTTTGCTATTGACCTCAGATGGTCGCTGATAGTCTCCTCCATTGTGCTCTCTTTTGCTATTGACCTCAGATGGTCGCTGATAGTCTCCTCCATTGTGCTCTCTCTTTTGCTATTGACCTCAGATGGTCGCTGATAGTCTCCTCCATTGTGCTCTCTCTTTTGCTATTGACCTCAGATGGTCGCTGATAGTCTCCTCCATTGTGCTCTCTCTTTTGCTATTGACCTCAGATGGTCGCTGATAGTCTCCTCCATTGTGCTCTCTCTTTTGCTATTGACCTCAGATGGTCGCTGATAGTCTCCTCCATTGTGCTCTCTCTTTTGCTATTGACCTCAGATGGTCGCTGATAGTCTCCTCCATTGTGCTCTCTCTTTTGCTATTGACCTCAGATGGTCGCTGATAGTCTCCTCCATTGTGCTCTCTCTTTTGCTATTGACCTCAGATGGTCGCTGATAGTCTCCTCCATTGTGCTCTCTCTTTTGCTATTGACCTCAGATGGTCGCTGATAGTCTCCTCCATTGTGCTCTCTCTTTTGCTATTGACCTCAGATGGTCGCTGATAGTCTCCTCCATTGTGCTCTCTCTTTTGCTATTGACCTCAGATGGTCGCTGATAGTCTCCTCCATTGTGTTCTCTCTTTTGCTATTGACCTCAGATGGTCGCTGATAGTCTCCTCCATTGTGCTCTCTCTTTTGCTATTGACCTCAGATGGTCGCTGATAGTCTCCTCCATTGTGCTCTCTCTTTTGCTATTGACCTCAGATGGTCGCTGATAGTCTCCTCCATTGTGCTCTCTCTTTTGCTATTGACCTCAGATGGTCGCTGATAGTCTCCTCCATTGTGTTCTCTCTTTTGCTATTGACCTCAGATGGTCGCTGATAGTCTCCTCCATCATGCTCTCTCTTTTGCTATTGACCTCAGATGGTCGCTGATAGTCTCATCCATCATGCTCTCTCTTTTGCTATTGACCTCAGATGGTCGCTGATAGTCTCCTCCATTGTGTTCTCTCTTTTGCTATTGACCTCAGATGGTCGCTGATAGTCTCCTCCATTGTGTTCTCTCTTTTGCTATTGACCTCAGATGGTCGCTGATAGTCTCCTCCATCATGCTCTCTCTTTTGCTATTGACCTCAGATGGTCGCTGATAGTCTCCTCCATCATGCTCTCTCTTTTGCTATTGACCTCAGATGGTCGCTGATAGTCTCCTCCATCATGCTCTCTCTTTTGCTATTGACCTCAGATGGTCGCTGATAGTCTCCTCCATCATGCTCTCTCTTTTGCTATTGACCTCAGATGGTCGCTGATAGTCTCCTCCATCATGCTCTCTCTTTTGCTATTGACCTCAGATGGTCGCTGATAGTCTCCTCCATTGTGTTCTCTCTTTTGCTATTGACCTCAGATGGTCGCTGATAGTCTCCTCCATCATGCTCTCTCTTTTGCTATTGACCTCAGATGGTCGCTGATAGTCTCCTCCATCATGTTCTCTCTTTTGCTATTGACCTCAGATGGTCGCTGATAGTCTCCTCCATTGTGTTCTCTCTTTTGCTATTGACCTCAGATGGTCGCTGATAGTCTCCTCCATTGTGCTCTCTCTTTTGCTATTGACCTCAGATGGTCGCTGATAGTCTCCTCCATCATGCTCTCTCTTTTGCTATTGACCTCAGATGGTCGCTGATAGTCTCCTCCATTGTGCTCTCTTTGCTATTGACCTCAGATGGTCGCTGATAGTCTCCTCCATTTTGTTCTCTCTTTTGCTATTGACCTCAGATGGTCGCTGATAGTCTCCTCCATCATGTGTTCTCTCTTTGCTATTGACCTCAGATGGTCGCTGATAGATCAGTCCATCATGCTCTCTTTTGCTATTGACCTCAGATGGTCGCTGATAGTCTCCTCCATTGTGTTCTCTCTTTTGCTATTGACCTCAGATGGTCGCTGATAGTCTCCTCCATCATGCTCTCTCTTTTGCTATTGACCTCAGATGGTCGCTGATAGTCTCCTCCATTGTCTCTCTTTTGCTATTGACCTCAGATGGTCGCTGATAGTCTCCTCCATCATGCTCTCTCTTTTGCTATTGACCTCAGATGGTCGCTCTCTCCTCCATTGTGTGTTCTCTCTTTTGCTATTGACCTCAGATGGTCGCTGATAGTCTCCTCCATTGTGTTCTCTCTTTTGCTATTGACCTCAGATGGTCGCTGATAGTCTCCTCCATTGTGTTCTCTCTTTTGCTATTGACCTCAGATGGTCGCTGATAGTCTCCTCCATCATGTTCTCTCTTTTGCTATTGACCTCAGATGGTCGCTGATAGTCTCCTCCATCATGTTCTCTCTTTTGCTATTGACCTCAGATGGTCGCTGATAGATTGTTCTCTCTTTGCTATTGACCTCATTGATAGATCTCTCTCTATTGCTGATTGTCTCCTCCATTGATAGTCTCCTCCATTGTGTTCTCTCTTTTGCTATTGACCTCAGATGGTCGCTGATAGTCTCCTCCATCATGCTCTCTCTTTTGCTATTGACCTCAGATGGTCGCTGATAGTCTCCTCCATCATGTTCTCTCTTTTGCTATTGACCTCAGATGGTCGCTGATTGTCTCCTCCATTGTGTTCTCTCTTTTGCTATTGACCTCAGATGGTCGCTGATAGTCTCCTCCATCATGCTCTCTCTTTTGCTATTGACCTCAGATGGTCGCTGATAGTCTCCTCCATTGTGCTCTCTCTTTTGCTATTGACCTCAGATGGTCGAGTTCGTTCTTGGTTTGTCAGATGGTTTCATTTAATCTGACTCAGCAGATGCTAAAGGCGACCATTCCTTACATTATTTATAAGATAACTTTGAGCTTGGTCTTCAATAAACAGTGTAGGACTTAGTTGCTATATCCATTATTTATTGTGCCTTTGATTTACCTTGGGCAATTCTGTGGAGACGCATGCTAGTCTGTCTTTGAGCGTTGGGCTTATATAATATTTCCATATCTGCAATTTTTCGCCCTCAAGCAATCTAATTTTCTTCGACCTTTCGTGGCTGTTATAGCATCTTAATCTCGTATGTGATAGTACACTTACATGGATGATAGCATATAATTTTGTTTCCAGACTCAGAGACAAATAAAGATATGTAAAAGTAAAGGAAAAACAAAACAAAAAAGGAAAATAAAAGTTCATTGCTGCAGTGCTTTTTTTATTTCAATTGAATTTTCTCTCACTATCTGCATTATAATTATCACTGACATCGCTATCAGTATCATGAGTATCAACATTATCTTCACGATTTTTATTATCAGTTTCTTTCTTCAAACACGCCAACAAGCCTCTTATATCATCATCATCATCATCATCATCATCATCATCATCATCATCATTATCATCATTATCATTATTATTATTATTATTATTATTATTATTATTATTATTATTATTATTATTATTATTATTATTATTATTATTATTATTATTATTATTATTATTATTATTATTATTATTATTATTATTATTATTATTATTATTATTATTATTATTATTATTATTATTATTATTATTATTATTATTATTATTATTATTATTATTATTATTATTATTATTATTATTATCATTTTTATCATATCATCATTATCGTCAGAAAAACCATAACCATCATTAACAGCAGTATCACTTTTAAAATAGACGGCAAAATCACCTAACACAAATTCTAAATCATCTTAATCATGGCGCACGGTCCTTGTCACCATCGACATTATTATCATCGGAACTGGGAAGTATAGTTCCTCTTCCCTTCTACTCTATCACATTTTCTTTTCTCTCTCTCTCTCTCTCTCTCTCTCTCTCTCTCTCTCTCTCTTTTTCTCTCTCCTCTTATTATTCCTTTCTCTTCTCTTTGTTCTCCTTATCTCTCTCCTTCTCTTTTACCTTCTTTTTAAAACACACAATAGCTAAGCCCCCCCTGTGAATGATCATTATCTTTTGTTCAATTTTTTTACTATCATTCTAAAGTGCCAAAAAAAAAAAAAAAAAAAAAAAAAAAAGTTTTCTTGAGACCATAAATAAATAAATATACCCGATTAGAGCAATTATATGAACAGTGGAAAACAATGAAACACGCCCCAAGGAAGGGCGTGACAAAAGATCTTCTAGTGCTTCATATTTATCGTTTCATCAAGTTCCTCATCTAATTCCTGATCAAACCATTCTGAAATGCGTTAGTCGCTTGGAGGCAAAATAATGATAATAATATTAATAGTTTTCACAGATTATTTGTGCCCTAATTCACCTCTTACAAATACACATCATCCCTGCTAGAATTTAATCTTCAAGCTAGATTCGGCTGGGCGCTAATGAATCCTGCCGGGATAATTTACATTTGAGTTTTGTAATGAAATGCACGAAGCTGTGACTTTTGATTGCAAAGCGTATCCCGTAGTGATTTATCCTGTTTCCGTGTATCTGTATATTTATGCTTCATCGGGAAACAAATGACGTTTTGTTTCTCCAAGAACTAACGATTGTTCGGGTCAAAGAACGCAACACTGCACTCATGAGAAAAAATCATCTGGCTTCGAGGATGTTCTCGATTCGGCGTTATAATCAGATTTGAGTAAGCATGAATAATAAAGAGCTGTGGAGAACTCCAATTCAATTTTTTGTTGTGGCTCATAGCATTCTAACCTTTCCTTATGGTAATTAATACATTGCGTAAAAAACGAAATAAAAAAAAATTATATGCCTCATGTGCATGTACATTCTGTTTTTTTTTAAACTTAGATGAAAACTAAGAACGATCTAGACCACCTGAGGTCAATAGAAGAAAACAAAACACAATGGAGGAGACTATCAGCAAACATCCGAGAGGCAGCCGAGGCGTCAGAACATTAAGATATTGACTGCAATATAGTTAGAAACATAGATAGGTAGATAAAAAGTTAGGTAAATAGATAGATACATAGATACATAGATACATAGATAGTTAGATACATAGATAGGTAGATAGTTAGAAACACAGATAGGTAGATCAATAGCTAGTTAGATAGGTAGTTAGGTACATAGATAGATAGTTAGATACATAGATAGGTAGATAGTTACACAGATAAGTAGATACATATCTAGTTAGATACGTAGATAGATAATAAGATACACAAATTGGTAGATACATAGCTAGTTCGATAGATAGTTAAATACATCGATAGATAGATAGATACACAGATAGGTAGATACATAGCTAGTTAGATAGATACATAAATGCATAGATACATAGATAGGTAGATAGTTAGATACATAGATAGGTAGATAGTTAGATACATAAATAGATAGTTAGATACATAGATATGTAGATAGTTAGATACACAGATAGGTAGATACATAGCTAGTTAGATAGATACATAGATGCATAGATACTAGATAGGTAGATAGTTAGATACACAGGAAGGTAGATAAATAGCTAGTTAGATAGATAGTAAGATACATAGATAGGTAGATAGTTAGATACATAGATAGGTAGATACATAGATAGGTAGATAGTTAGATACATAGATAGGTAGATAGTTAGATACATAGATAGTTAGATACATAGATAGGTAGACAGTTAGATACATAGATAGGTAGATAGTTAGATACATAGATAGTTAGATACATAGATAGGTAGATAGTTAGATTCATAGATAGGTAGATAGTTAGATACATAGATAGTTAGATAAATATTTCTTGGAAAATTCTTCTACCTAGTTATGCGGTCCACGATTTCCATGCTCCTTAATTGCCGAGCACTGTTTTTATTATGTTATTTGACACACAACTAGGTAGATATATAGTTAGATACATAGACAGGTAAATAGATAGTTAGATACATATGTAGGTAAGTAGATAGTTAGATACATAGATAGGTAGATAGATAGATAGATAGATATATAGATAGGTAGATATATAGTTAGATACATAGATAGGTAGATATATAGTTAGATACAGAGATAGGTAAATAGATGATTAGATACATAAATAGGTAGGTAGATAGATAGATAGATAGATAGATAGATAGATGGATAAATAGATAGATAGATAGATGGTGCTTAGGCAATGTCTTGAGGGTCATCAGGCTTCTTAAGAGGAGAGACCAGTCAAAGCATTCCATAATAACCTTTTTTTTTTTTTTTATAAAAACCGCTGCAAGGACATGTGTTGTAAAGTAAAATCACTCTTTTCCCTGACTACAGAGACTTCCTAAAATACACACAGGCCAAGCCATCGAAGTGAATAAATATTTGCAGTAAGTGTAGGAGTGAGCTATATCATTTAACTATTTTTCAAGTAAAGACAATTAGAAATTTCTGTTGTGGAGGCCTGTAGGCTGAATTATAAGTGCGTTCTAAGTAGAATTCTGTCCTAACTATGCTCAAAAGTTTAAAGAAAAATAGATCACTATAACTCAAACAAGCAAAAGTCTTTTCACTTCGGTGACGACCTAAATATTAGGAAGCCTCGCTTCTCAACACTGTTCAAGTCTCCGCAATTTTGACAGTGTGATTCTGTATCATGTTCTCCTATGACTGAGTCGACTGTTCGTCGGTTTTCCACCCCATGCTCACTTCCCACTTTGTATTCATTATAACTTTTCTCCATATGTACCCATACCTTGCCCTAACCTTACCTTAACCCATAGCTTAAACGTAATATATATTTTTCGAGTGTAACTCTAGATCTAAGGGTCAGGCTGGTTGATTGAAACCACCGTCATATTGTTTTTTTCATCTCCGGTAAACACTAATTAATCAAGGTAGGGAAAACGGAAAAAAAATTACTTGCTTATCCTTTTATATAGCGGTAACCAGTATCTCCCTTAATCAAAGTGTTCATTTCTGTTCTTACATCCGTAGATTTCGGTTGATTGTGCCAATGAGCTAAACCCCAAACCTCAATCCCTAATAAGCTATGAGTTAGACTGGAGTTCGCTGCCCTAGGTCTAATATTATCTTCCCACGTACATTACTACATTGGTCAGCCAGAAGCATTTATGGTTGTTTCGTATAAACTCTTGAATAATCAGAGTATTATTTCTCCATTTTTTGTAAATTATAGACGTAGACTTAGCTGGAAATTACAAAATATTTTTGTTGGGAACCACGCTTTATGATACAAGACTACTAGGTAGAGCGAAAAAAAATATAATATTAATAAAATCTTCTGTTAATTTTTTCCTACAATAAAACACTGGCAAATTTAAAGTCTAAGCAGAGTTTCACATTTCCAGCTGGCGCTATTACTTTTTTTCCCAGCATGCATTGAAACAGGGAAAATGTTTTATATTTCTTCAAAGAACGGAATTTTCCTTGAGCAGGATTCATTCTACTGATAAAGCAAACACTTCTCATTTGGTTTTAATTCTAACTGTACAAATGAGTCTTCCTAAAGAAGAAAAACATGACAAACTCGGATAATTTTGACACTTTCATTGTGTTTGTCAGCGTGTCTACGTTTGGCAAACTCGTTTGCTTGCCTTCTCCATCTGTGTGTGCGTGTGTGCATGCACACATATATATATATTCATGCTTTAAAGGTAGACTAGTGCGGTAGCCGAAGTCGTTCCTATCTTGTTATATAAAGGTAGAATAGTGCTGTAGCCGAAGTCGTTCCTGTCTTATGATGTAAAGGTAGACTAGTGCTGTAGCCGAAGTCGTTCCTGTGTTGTGATGTAAAGGTAGACTAGTGCGGTAGCCGAAGTCGTTCCTGTCTTATCATGTAAAGGTAGACTAGTGCGGTAGCCGAAGTTGTTCCTGTCTTGTGATCTAAAGGTAGACTAGTGCGGTAGCCGAAGTTGTTCCTGTCTTGTGATGTAAAGGTAGACTAGTGCGGTAGCCGAAGTTGTTCCTGTCTTGTGATCTAAAGGTAGACTAGTGCGGTAGCCGAAGTCGTTCCTGTCTTGTGATCTAAAGGTAGACTAGTGCGGTAGCCGAAGTCGTTCCTGTCTTGTGATATAAAGGTAGACTAGTGCGGTAGCCGAAGTCGGTCCTGTCTTGTGATATAAAGGTAGACTAGTGCGGCCGAAGTCGTTCCTTTCTTGTGATCTAAAGGTAGACTAGTGCAGTAGCCGAAGTCGTTCCTGACTTGTGATGTAAAGGTAGACTAGTGCGGCCGAAGTCGTTCCTGTCTTGTGATCTAAAGGTAGACTAGTGCAGTAGCTGAAATCGTCCCTGCCTCGTTCTGTAACGATAGTTTAGCGAGGTATCCGAAATCTGCCTAGCCATGTAAAGGTGTATTAGATCAGTTTCTGTAGTTTCTTTGGCCTAGTGCTGTAAAGATAGTCTAGTGAGGTGTCCGAAATCTGCCTAGCGATGTAAAGGTGTAATTGATCAGTATCGGGATTTTCTCTGGCCTACTGCTCTAAAGATAGTCTAAGGAGGTATCCGAAATCTGCCTAGCGATGTTAAGGTGTATTAGATCAGTATCAGGAGTTTCTCTGGCCTAGTGCTGTAAAGATAGTCTAGTGAGGTATCCGAAATCTGCCTAGCGATGTAAAGGAGTATTAGATCAGTATCAGGAGTTTCTCTGGCCATGTCCTGTAAAGATAGTTTAGTGAGGCATCCGAAATCTCCCTAGGGATGTAAAGGTGTATTAAAACAGAATCAGCAGTTACTCTGGCCTAGTGCCTCACAGTTAGTTTAGTGAGGCATCCGAAATCTCCCTAGGGATGTAAAGGTGTATTAAAACAGAATCAGCAGTTACTCTGGCCTAGTGCCTCACAGTTAGTTTAGTGAGGCATCCGAAATCTCCCTAGGGATGTAAAGGTGTATTAAAACAAAATCAGCAGTTACTCTGGCCTAGTGCCTCACAGTTAGTTTAGTGAGGCATCCGAAATCTCCCTAGGGATGTAAAGGTGTATTAAAACAGAATCAGCAGTTACTCTGGCCATTGCCTCACTGATAGTCTAGTGAGGGATAAGAAGTGATTCCTGAACGGCTCTGTTAAATGAAGTATTCCTCGTCTCCTTTAATTTTAACTCTTTACCTGAATACCGCACTAAATTTTCCAGTCTCAACCAAACTTGCATTGTCACTCAAGGAGAGAGGTAGTAATTTTTACGTAACATTTTTTTGTCAATAAAAGATAGGATCTTAGTTTGTAGATTGGTAAGTTGATGAAAGGAAAGAATTAAAAATAAACCAAGGCAAAAGGCAAGAAAAATTAATTAAAAAAAGCACAGATATCAATGGGAAGAACGCTAAAGGGGTTCATGTAGCAAACCATACGCATATCAACAAATTGATAAATGAATATTTAAAAATTCGTGAATAACAGAAAAATTTATTAGATAGATGGATTAAGAGATGCTACAGACAACAAATAGACGGAGATAAAGAAGAAAAAACGAACACACACACACAAAAGAAACCAAAGAGAGAGATGAATAAGTATAGTTATAAAAATAACAGATAGATACATATACAAAGGAAGATAAATGGATAGAAAGATGTATAGACAGTTATATAGAGAGTAGGTGAGAGATAGATAAATAAGTATATAGATATATGGAGAGAGAAAGAGAAAATAGAGGGAGGGAGAGAGAAAAAGAGAAAGAGAGAGAGGAAAATAGAGATAGATAGCTAGTTAGCTATATGGATATATATATATATATATATATATATATATATATATATATATATATATATATATATATAGATAGAGAGAGAGAGAGAGAGAGAGAGAGAGAGAGAGAGAGAGAGAGAGAGAGAGAGAGAGAGAGAGAGAGAGAGAGAGAGAGAGAGAGAGAGAGAGATAAAGAAAGCAGTCAAACAACGTTAGAGGCTGCATCGAGGTGCCTGTTCATTTCATCTGTTATTATGTCTCCACGTCTTTCGTCTTCTTTGTCGGTCTCGAGCTAGATCTAGGTTTGTGGTTGATTTTTCTATACTAATTAGAGAGAGAGAGAGAGAGAGAGAGAGAGAGAGAGAGAGAGAGAGAGAGAGAGAGAGAGATTGATGGATAGATAAATAGATAGATAGATAGATAAATAGATAGATAATTAGATAGAGAGAGAGAGAGAGTCAGAGAAACATATTAGAGAGATAGACAAACGGATTTAGCTCGATGGGGAAATCCCCACCCTCACACACCTTAGAATGAACGAATCCGTCCAATTAAACGAAAGCTTTAACACTTTTCACTTTTATTTACAAACACTTTAATAAAGGGATTAGGGTTGAATCAAATATTTATACTTCGGCTTTCATTGAAATATTATGTTTGTTTACCTCTCTCAGACTGTTTGTCCTGACAGAAAACTCTCCCGTGATAGAGTTAGATCTATATTTACACAAACGAAGCAAGAACACCCCGTTAAGTTTAAGACGATCGTCATCAAATCTCGACATCACACAGCTCTCTGCTTGTAAAAATTGTTTTCAGGTGTTTTTTTTTATACAGAAACATGTTTAATGGATTTCTCTTCGCCATCTAGATAATTCTAGAATCTACTTTTCCACTTTAAGCGAACTTTTGGGTACAGTGAATAGTTTAATAAACTTTTTCGTCGAGACCATTCCTTTACAAGCGGTGGTCTGAGGCTGACAGACCTCGAGAAGGAGGTAAACAAACAAGAATATCAATGAGGAAGATAAGTTTACCCCAAAGCTTTGAATAAAAAATCAAAGTCACTGATAGAAGAAGGGCTAGTAAGTTAAACAGAGAGAGATGGAAATAGAAACAGAAAGGTGAAGGTAAGAGAGACAGAAAGAGAGAGAGAGGGAGCGAGAGAGAAAAAGAGCGAGCGAGAGAGAGAAAGAGAGAGAGAGAGAGAGAGAGAGAGAGAGAGAGAGAGTAAATATTTCTTCAATAAATCATCTGATGTTGGTTTTTTTTGTTTAGGGTTTTAAAGGAGAAATATGACTTTAATTTTTTTTTAATCTTATTTTAGAATTCAGATTTAATTTTTCTATCATAAGTAACAGGAACTGTATCTCTGGTAATAGTTAAAGATAGAAAGATAGACTCTTCCTTGTGTCTCACTGCGTTTAATGCATTCCTAACGAATTGTTCTAAAATTCAAGTTATAATTTTTTTATATAGAAACAGAGACAACAGTGGAAGGAACTGGTAGTCTTATTCCCCCCCCCCCCCCTAACATCACCTTCTTCTGCCGCAACCTTTCCTCACCACCAACAAAAGAAAAAATATTCAGCCTCAAATGGTGTATGATGCCACGCCAGAAGATGGAGTCGGTACGTTGTAGGCTCTGCGTAAAGAATTGTGGACTCGTGAGTAAACACTCCCAACAACGGTCATCACTTACGTCCTGATGAGAAATCTTATTTTCAAGAGCAAGGAGAGAAAGAGGTCGAATATAAGAGAGAGAGAGAGAGAGAGAGAGAGAGAGAGAGAGAGAGAGAGAGAGAGAGAGAGAGAGAGAGAGAGAGAGAGAGAGAGAGAGAGAGAGAGAGAGAGAGAGAGAGGACGGTGGTCCCTAGAGGAAGGTATGACCTTTGAACTTTGAAACCTTTGAAATTTCAGCTTACACTTCTGAGATTTTCAGTCTAACTACCAGCCTTGAGGAACTCAAATGGCCATTATTCGAAGATAAGATTCTAAATCTACCTCTATCTATAGATATATAAGATCTTACCTTAAATTCTCTTCATACGGCACTGGTGTTTCAAGCAGAGGACAAGTGTCACTTGTCCTCCTCTCCCTTCGGGTATAACTGAGATGTGTTTGATTGCCGTTCCGACCTTGTCCTGTTGTTTTTCGTTACGAGCCACTGAATGTTTTGTAGCAAATGCTAAATCTATCTCTATCTATATCGCCGTTCAGATCCCAGTGCTGTGACTTGGACGCCTCGTCTGCCTCTCGGATGTTCTCTGATAGTCTCCTCCATTGTGCTCTGTCTTCTGCTGTAGACCTCAGATGTTCGCTGATAGTCTCCTCCATTGTGCTCTGTCTTCTGCTGTAGACCTCAGATGGTCGCTGATAGTCTCCTCCATTGTGCTCTGTCTTCTGCTGTAGACCTCGGATTTCGCTGATAGTCTCCTCCATTGTGCTCTGTCTTCTGCTGTAGACCTCGGATTTCGCTGATAGTCTCCTCCACTGTGCTCTGTCTTCTGCTGTAGACCTCGGATTTCGCTGATAGTCTCCTCCACTGTGCTCTGTCTTCTGCTGTAGACCTCGGATTTCGCTGATAGTCTCCTCCATTGTGCTCTGTCTTCTGCTGTAGACCTCGGATTTCGCTGATAGTCTCCTCCATTGTGGTCTGTCTTCTGCTGTAGACCTCAGATGGTCGAGGTCGTTCTTGGTTGTGAGTTTATGCTCGCTTGCTGGTATGCGATAGAGGCTGGTTATTGCTGCTCTCAGGGTTGTTATATATATAAACGCAGATGTAATCATTACCTTAAAAACCTACTTAGATGCGAAAGAACTTACTGACTTTATACAGTTTTTTTAAATTTCATTTTAACTTATTCCAATGTATCTGTGTTAAATGTTCTTAAGTTCTGACAGAGTAGAAGGGAGCAAAAATTTAATAGCTGAAACAGAAAGACGAAAGTATGGTTCTTCTTAATTTCTCAATTTCCCTTTATAAATTTTTTGAAAATTTTTCGCTGAGGGCCGTACGAGGCTGTGTGTAACAAGAGTCTAGAGTAAGACTGTATTCTTCTGTGCTATACTTTTTTAAGGGTGTTTTCTTCCTCTCTCTCTCCCTCTTCATTTATCTGTCACTCTTTCTCCTTCTCTTTCACTACCGCCTCCCTCTGGTTTTCTGTCTCTCTCTCTCTCGCCCACACTCCCCCTCTCTCTCTTTTTCTCTCTCTTCCTCACTGTCTCGCTTTCTCTGTCTCTTTCTCTGTCCCCCTTTCTGTCCCTCGTTCTCTCTGTCTCTTTCTCTGTCCCCCTCTCTGTCTCTTGTTCTCTCTGTCTCTTTCTCTGTCCCCCTCTCTGTCCCTCGTTCTCTCTGTCTCTTTATCTTTGTTTCAGCCGAGCAGCCTCGGCCCATTTGTTTTGATTTTCCCCCTATCACTTTTGTTATTGTCTCTCTAAGGCCCTTGAGCTGTTGCAATTGTCGCCCCCTGTTCACGAGATATCAAAATGTTTTTTTCGCTGTTTGTTTTGGATGATTTCTGGTTTACCATTATATTTTTATAATGAAACTCCTTACGCTTAGATTCTTGTTCGTTGTTACACACTCTCTCTCTACCTTTCTTATTTTATCTAAATTGTAACTACCACTCTTTTCTATTGAAGTTTTTCTTTCTCTCTCTCTCTCCCTAGTTCTCTCTGTCTCTCGCTGTCTGTCTGTCTCGTTTTCCCGCTGTCTCTATCTATCTCCGTCTCTAGCTGTCTCTCCCACTCTCCGTCTCTCGCTGTCTCTCTCTCTTCGTCTCTCGGTGTCTGTGTCTCTCCATCTCTCGCTGTCTCTCTCTCTCTCTCTCGCTCTGTCTCCGTCTGTCGCTGTCTCTCTCTCTCTCTCTCTCTCTCTCTCTCTCTCTCTCTCGCTCTGTCTCCGTCTGTTGCTGTCTCTCTCTCCGCCTGTCGCTGTCTGTCTCTCTCCATCTCTTGCTGTCTGACTCTCTCCGTCTCTCGCCGTCTCTCTCAGTCTCCATCTCTCGCTGTTTCTCTCTCTCTGTCTGTCTTTCTCTCGCTGTCTATCTCTCTCCGTCTCTTGCCGTCTGTCTTTCTCTCGCTGTCTATCTCTCTCTCTATGTCTCTCGCTGTCTCTCTCTCCGTCTCTTGATGTCTCTGTCTCTCCGCCTCTTGCCGTCTGTCTGTCTCTCGCTGTCTCTCTCTCTCTATGTCTCTCGCTGTCTCTCTCTCTCTATGTCTCTCGCTGTCTCTCTCTCTCTCCGTCTCTCGATGTCTCTGTCTCTCTCTCCGTCTCTTGCCGTCTGTCTGTCTCTCGCTGTCTCTCTCTCTCTCTATGTCTCTCGCTGTCTCTCTCTCTCTCTCTCTCCGTCTCTCGATGTCTCTGTCTCTCCGTCTCTTGCCGTCTGTCTGTCTCTCTCTCTCTATGTCTCTCGCTGTCTCTGTCTCTCTCTCCGTCTCTCGATGTCTCTGTCTCTCTCTCCGTCTCTTGCCGTCTGTCTGTCTCTCGCTGTCTCTCTCTCTCTCTATGTCTCTCGCTGTCTCTCTCTCTCTATGTCTCTCGCTGTCTCTCTCTCTCTATGTCTCTCGCTGTCTCTCTCTCTCTATGTCTCTCGCTGTCTCTCTCTCTATGTCTCTCGCTGTCTCTCTCTCTATGTCTCTCGCTGTCTCTCTCTCTCTCTCTATGTCTCTCGATGTCTCTGTCTCTCTCTATGTCTCTCGCTGTCTCTCTCTCTCTATGTCTCTCGCTGTCTCTGTCTCTCCGCCTCTTGCCGTCTGTCTGTCTCTCGCTGTCTCTGTCTCTCTCTCCGTCTCTTGCCGTCTGTCTGTCTCTCGCTGTCTCTCTCTCTCTCTATGTCTCTCGATGTCTCTCTCTCTCTATGTCTCTCTCTCTATGTCTCTCGCTGTCTCTCTCTCTCTATGTCTCTCGCTGTCTCTGTCTCTCCGTCTCTTGCCGTCTGTCTGTCTCTCGCTGTCTCTCTCTCTATGTCTCTCGCTGTCTCTATCTCTCTATGTCTCTCGATGTCTCTCTCTCTCCGTCTCTTGCCATCTGTCTGTCTCTCGCTGTCTCTGTCTCTCCGTCTCTTGCCGTCTGTCTGTCTCTCTCTGTCTCTCTCTCTATGTCTCTCGCTGTCTCTGTCTCTCCGTCTCTTGCCGTCTGTCTGTCTCTGTCTCTCTCTAATCCTCTCGCTATTTCTCTCTCTCTCTCTCTCTCTCTATGTCTCTCGCTGTCTCTCTCTCTATGTCTCTCGCTGTCTCTGTCTCTCCGTCTCTTGCCGTCTGTCTGTCTCTCGCTGTCTCTCTCTCTCGCTGTCTCTCTCTCTCTATGTCTCTCGCTGTCTCTGTCTCTCTCTAATCCTCTCGCTATTTCTCTCTCTCTCTCTCTCTCTCTCTCTCTCTCTCTCCGTCTCTCGCTTTCTCTTACCATCTCTAGCTGTCTGTCTGTCTGTCTGTCTGTCTGTCTGTCTGTCTGTCTGTCTGTCTGTCTGTCTGTCTCTCTCTCTCTCTCTCTCTCTCTCTCTCTCTCTCTCTCTCTCTCTCTCTCTCTCCCTATTTTCTCGATCTTAGCCTAGCCATTTTAACAACTCAAAATTAGTCTCCTTTACATGGATTATAAATTTTTTTGTCTCGAATTATACAGTCTTAGACCCCTCCCCCCCCCCTCCCCCGGGCAAAAAATTTGAACGAGACCAGCCAAATTATATGATTTAACATTTAAATGATGAAAAACAACACGTTTCTATGAATCGATATTTCAAATGCTACGTTTGTCTTTTCGTGCTCTTGCGAAGGCGAACCAGTACTATCTGAACCGACATATATTCGGGAAATGATTAATGGCTTCACTGATTGTCAGTGGTACACCGCTGTCAGGGCCAGAGGAGAGAATCAGTGGACTGAACAAATGATGGGAACCAGAGGCACAGCCACAGGGAAAGCAGATCAGATACGGTGTAATAATTCTACATTCTGTTATCTCGATAGTAATGGCAAAGTCTTGTCGCCCTTGGGTGCGCTTTGGTCCTCTCCACGCAAAACAAGAAACATTAATTTGTTAGCCAGAATATAACGTAGGGTAGTTAGTGGTGTTTGACAGTCCTGACAACCCCCTCCCCCCGCCAAAAAAGATTGGTAAGGGGGGGCTTTCTCTTTTAGTACCATCATCATCATCATCATCATCATCATCACCAACATCATCATCACCATCATCGTTATCATCATCATCATCATCATCATCATTATCGTCATCATCATCATCGTAATTATTATTATTATTATTATTATTATTATTATTATTATTATTATTATTATTATTATTATTATTATTATTATTATTATTATTATTATTATTATTATTATTATCCTTATTATTATTATTATTATTATTATTATTATTATTATTATTATTATTATTATTATTATTATTATTATTATTATTATTATTATTATTATTATTATTATTATTATTATATTATTATTATTATTGTTATTATTATTATATTAGTTTTAGACTTTGAGTTCGTTTCACATGCATTTCATTTCTTTTCCGCGTGGCAAATGAAAGAAAGTTAAACTAGAAAGACATAAAGAAAGAAAGATAAAAACAATTTCGCATGAAGACTAGCAGATATTTAAGAAAAGAGAAAGAGCTATGTGACACAAAGAATAGGTGCTGCACCAAGAGAAAGAAAGATGGTAGGGAAAGGGAAAGAGGAAGAGAAGAGAAAAGAAAGACAGAGACAAAGAAAGAGAAGATTTGCTTTGGTATTAAATTTGCAAGAACTCTGGTTTTTATATCGTATATCTCTTTACTATGAGACATTTCATGTCTTTGTTGTGTTTACGGAAATATCTATTTACCTATCTAATACCATGAACGTTTCAACTAAATCAAAGCTTACTAATTTTGCAATGGCTTTCTTGTTTTGTATTTAGTCCCATTTCAAAGATGAAAGATGTCAGTGTTATGGAATAAGATTTCTTACTGATGTGGTAACCATTAAGCTAAATCTTTAAATTCTTTTGTTTTGGTTCCGATTCATTATTTTATTGACACGGAAATTTTACTTTTATAAACATGAAGATTCTTTTCTCATTCACTTGGTTCAGATGACCGTGACTCCCTTATAAAATCTACTGGTCTCATTAGGCTGTGAGTTTTGATTCTGTGTGACCCTCAGTGTTGACAGAGTCTGCAGTGAATCCGACTTCTTAGTCGCGAGAGATGATGCCTATTTTTTTCCCTGCTAATCAGCATTTTCTGAAAGTAAGGCTGTAGAATGTCCTAGCTGAGCATGTTGCTGTTTCGGTTAATTGCCATTGTCAAGTTGTCGAGTTTTGGAGAAAAAAAGTTTTCTTCTTTCTTAATGCATTTTTTACGATAGAAAAAATTATAAATGTATTTTTCGTCGTCTACAAATACCTTTAAACGCAAAGAAAGTACAAAGCGGAAAATGTAGGAGTTGAGGATTTATTCTAGCGCTAGATTAATAGTTTTGCTTTTTTTCCTCAACATCCAACATAACGAGATTTGGCGATTTCGAAAGACAATAAGCAAGTTTTGGTCATGAACAAAATTAAGTAGATCGAAGTTTCTAGATTTAAAAGAATGTTGCATTAATCAACTAAACAAAAAAAAAAAAAGCGTCAATATCATTGAAATTTAAAAACCGAAAAATGTTCATGGAAAGTAGTCATTGAATGAATAATATGTAAAATATCATCGAAAAAGAATCCTAAATTCTTTAAAAATCTCTAAGTCTATCACAGTATTTCGGGAACGCAAATCCGATCTGAGGTGAACACGAACACAGGATGTTCCTATCTGAAGTAAACATAAACACAGGATTTTTCTTTAGGAGGTGAACACAACCACTGGTAGATTCTATATCAGGTGAACACAAACACAGGCAGATCCTACCTGAAGTGAACACAAACACAGGAAGTTCCTATTTGAGGTGAACACAAACACAGGAAGTTCCTATCTGAGGTGAACACAAACACAGGAAGTTCCTATCTGAGGAGAACACAAACACAGGAAGTTTCTATAGGAGGTGAAAAGAAACTCAGGTAGATCCTATCTCAGGTGAACACAAACACAGGAAGTTTCTATAGGAGGTGAAAAGAAACTCAGGTAGATCCTATCTGAGGTGAACACAAACACAGACAGTTGTTATCCGAGGGGAGCACAAAACACACGCAGTTCCTAATTTAGGTGAAGACAATCACAGGAAGTTCGTATCTGATATGAACACAAACACGAGAAGTTCCAATATATAAAATAATGCTTTGATATTTTTTTTATAGAAGCTAGCTTAGATTTACGACATTCATTTGAGCCAGTCTCAAAAGGTAGATACCTTTCTTCAAAGGGAGATCAATTAAAAGAATGAAAAATGTGAGTTCTTATAAAGTGTTCACTCATTATTTTAATAATTTCATAGGAAAAAGATTTGTAGACACACATAAGAAAACTTTGGGTGCAACAGATATCATGAAGCGTTCTAATATACAAAAATATACGGCCATGTGCTGAATGAAGAAAATAAATCTGGATCTCTCTTTTTTAACTTTGGTTTTAGTTCTAGTCTGTATATTGTGTTTCTGCTCACATTGATTTCATTGTTGCGTTCAAATGTTTTATAAAATTGTAACTGTTTGAAAACGACCTGATTGATCGTTATGCATTAGAAAAGGCCTGAGAGGCTGCCTCTCTCTGCTTCACAAAACAAATCTGAGAGTAATGTTATAAAAAAAGAAATATGCCACAGTGTGAAATAACATCATCAAGAAATGTGTAACATTTAAAACTAAAATATTAACCACAAACATAATAGTGTTGACCTTTTCTTATGACAAATTCAGTATTATTGGATAATTAGGAATATTCTACTTTTATTAATCCAAATCACTTAAAACCTTAACAGATTGACAGAGAAAATCATTTCAGTGACTTAAAATACGATATTTTCATAGTTACTTTAAAGTAATATTTCTAATTGGATGTTAAGCGTCGTGCTGAAGCAATCTTATTTCTATATATTTAGAATTCTGGCCATTTATTTCACATAAATGAATCTTGTTTGGTTATTGAGAAGTTATTTGATAATCATTTCATAATTTAATGAACAAACCAATTTTAACTACGATTTTAATGGTTTTTTAATTTTCTTTTTAAACCTTTTCTTGTACATGTTGTTTCAATTATTGGTTGTTAAGCACAAAATAAAACTTAGAATATAAAAACGTCCATGAAATGAAGGAAATCATGCGCATCAATGATGTGGAAGATCCTATATTGTTTTTGTATTAAGTTATCTCCCTCTTGAGTTTTATAAAATAAAGTGTGTTATTATTGGTTTTGCACAATATTGGAGCTTGGAACTAAGGAATCACGTTCTGTTCTATTCTAAATCTATTCTAAATCTTCTATGCAAAGAGGTCAGACTTGAGTTGTTGCAGTTCATACTGACTGACCCGACAAAACAAGCTTTTTTGAATGAGCTGAAAATCTGGAGCCGAAGCTGGTGATCTGTGATAAGGGTTCCAATAATACAGTCCTCTGAAAATATCAGGAGTCACAACTGAAGAGCTTTCCTTCTAATTTAGGGAAAGAAATTTTTCTGTGACTCCGACATTCCAGCTAGTGAAACATATAAGAAATAATTAAAAAAAAAATTCATTGGTTTCTCCATTGAAGAGAGCATTTTTTTTCTTAGGAACTCATTGTGAAGTTCTATACACCAAACCTTTCACAATGGCTCCCCAAAGGAGAGAAAGAGAGGGGGTGAGAGAGAGAGAGGGAGAGAAAGAGAGAGATAGAGAGAGAGAGAGAGAGAGAGAGAGAGAGAGAGAGAGAGAAGGAGGTGAGGGTGGAGTTTAAGTTCAAAATAAGCATCTCATTTGATTTATTTTTTATTATTTCCTTTTTTTTAAATTGAACACCACTTTTTCACCACTTAAGGTTGTGAACCACATGGTATCTGAAGCAATTCATAACAGCACCACATAATTGATATGTTTTCATTAGGAAGATAAAATAGAGGACTATGTTAAGAAAACGCGAAGATTTGATTTACTCCATAAATCACTAAAAAACCGTCTTTCAGATAAAAATATGACAAGCGTTTAAATATCTCCAGATACTCTACATTTTAAAATTGTGTGAGTCGCTATGATGGAGGTGATACCTCTCTTATTGTTGTGACATGGTTTTTTTTGTTTTTTTTTTTTTATGTAGATGGCTTCACCAACTACAATTTTAAGCAGACGTTTTTTCTTTTTAACATTAAATCAAAGTATTCTTTCTTTGACTTGTTTTCTGTCTTAATAAGTAAAATATGATTTTCTTTCTTTTAATGTTACAACATTTCAAATTAGCAGAAAAGAGGAAAAAAATTTAAGACTCGGTCAAAACTAAGAGAAAATCAACTTCTAATTGCTAAAGAACTCTTAGATAAAACACTTTTTACGTGTCGAGAACATTAGCCATCTGAACAAACACTTTTTAGCTTTCTTTATCATTCATGATTTTAGACTATCTAGAACTCTGGAAAAAAGTCTGTTTTTTCTGGTCTTTACCCAGACATTTCTGTTATTAGAACTCTTGAAAAAGTCATTTGTTTTTATCCTTGCCCAGACACTTTTGTATTTTGGTTCATCCCCAACCCCGCCTTGAATGTGTTGTATTCAGTTCTGAATTCAGGAAACATTTGCTTTATTACATGCTACGATAACCAAGGGTCAATTATTTAAGTCTTCACCGCGCTCTCTCCATGATTAAAAAATAGCCCAGCACACACACAAAAAATCACCCAGCAAGGATGTATTGGATGTCTTGGACTTGGAGTGTTGTTGCCTGCGCCTCTTCGTTGAGTTTGAGGTGTTTGTTCAGCAACCCTATTTGCAAAACAGGACATTTGTCGTGTCCAATTAAAGAACTGAAATGTCGATGCGTATAAGGGCGTCTGCTGACAGACTAAATTATTTGGTACTTTTTTTTTCCACTCTGTCTTTGCTTCACAAATTGTTATCGAGCCATTATCAAGAAGTCCGATTCCTTCGGAAGGTTTCTTAGTCCCTCTGTAGGCGTCTATGGAAATGACGGATTGTATTTCAAGTTCTCCGAGCCGACAGGAACTACCCAAACATGTAATATTAGTCTCAAGTGGAACACAACTAAAGTTAGCATCATAGACAAGCATCGCTATCTCTCGCCGTATCTTAAAGTCGCGATCGAAAGCGTACGCATACAGATAATACACCTCGATGTCGATTTGCAGTAAAGGAATACCCAGGCGAGGGTCGTATACTGTGTCAAAACGGACGTTTTCCGTATCGAACTCGGCATCTTCGGACGTTTCCAGATAACACATGATCAGAGATAACAAATCCTTTTCAAATTGCTCTGATCTCGAGTATGTGCAGTTACCTCCACCAATCGCAAACCTTACTTTCCTCAAACTGCGACACATACCATCTGGCCGCTTTTCGAAACCGCTGGCGCATTTGGTTGTACTGCACTGTCCATCCCCGTCTTTTGCTGTGGAGACGTCACACGCTAGAGCGTCCCAATAAAGTTTAGCATAGTTATCGTTACCTCTGGTGAAAAGTGTTAACTTACCACTGTTGGAGAGAGATAAAACGACCGATAACTTAAAGTTCCTTTGCGAAGGTACATATCGTAAAACCGGGGATGAATAAGTGTCAGATCCAATGTTGCAAATAAAGCAGTGAATGTTGTCAAAGTATTCCTGCCTCAGTGGATATTTTGTTTTATGATAAACGATATTACCACTAAGACACAATGTTTCTAGTTCTGGCCGATCCGTGACCCATTCTTTCTGGCACTGTTTAATAGAGACGGTGATGCATTCACTTCCCGTGGAAATATTTCTCGGTAGATCTGGCCTGATGTAAGCAACTATTTTGGTGGTCACAATCTGCTCTAATAACTCAAGGTTTTGGGGCTTTCCAACAGTTGTACTGACAGGAGCTTGTACCTTCCATGACAAAATATACAAATCGGGGACTCGGTTACATTGGGCAACTGACCGGTTCCTATAAATTATTCCGGTCGTGATATCCGTGACTGGCGTATTCAACATCAAAGAAACTAAAACACTAGTAGATGGGCGTATCTCGTCATCTACGTCTGGATTTGGTACTGTCACATCATTTGAAGGTAGGACAAGAGCTCCTGGATCAGTTCTGTTTTTTGTAGATGGTGTTGATGTTTTCCTAATAGAAGAAGTACGACATTGTGTGCTTTCGTCATATCCAAGTCCTTCCTCATCATTTTCTTCGTGTTTTGAGAGAGGAGACTTTTCATCGAAATCTTTTTCGTCAGAAGAGAGCTGATCAGGACAAGACATGACCATGAATGTTGATGTCATGCTGGAACATTCTACCTCCACCTCCTGTAGATGCTGAAAGCGAGACTTAGCTGAAGCTACCAAACTCGCACACTTGTCTTTCATATCATCACAACAGTTTCCATGGACGATGCAGATATCTGCACAAGAGCAGGGGTACGCTTCTCGGTCACCGCATCTGCCTTGACAACTGAGTGGATCCATCGCAGATGGGAGAGAAAATGGTTCAGTCACACCATCTGTAGACTTTGTCTCTTTAACGGAGCGAATATGTGCATGATTCTTACCTGTCAAGGCTTTCGTTGAAAATGAGCTAGCAATGAGGCTAGTCGTGTCGCATTCACCGGGGACACTAGCAGGTGAATGCAAGTAACTGCTGTTACAGCCAACATTTGGCCGGTTACTTGTTGGAACGACCGATTTCAGATCGTATTTAGAACCTTCAACTACCTCAGACTCCGCATGAACAGAGCTGGTACTAGTTCCTGAAGAAACGGTCGGACTAGAAAAAAGGACCGAAATGTTTTCACGAACTAGCCTTAGTAGAGAACTTTGTGATTCGTCGCTGTGAAATTGTATATTGTCAACACCACATGCAAACATTAGAATTATAAGGCCCCAAGTCACAGCCATTGTCAAGGATAATTATGTGTGTGTATTGCCTTGTGGTTCAATCATCAAACTCACTTGCGTGTTTTTCCTTACAAGTTGGTGCTTCCATAGTGCATCTGAAAGAATAAAAGAAAAAAAATTGAAATTCATCGCAGTATAATTTTTTCCTAAATGCCGATTTCTTTGCTGTTTAAATAAACAATACAAGATAAAGGGTGAATCAACATTGAGTATAAAAGTGAGTTTTAAAAGAAAATTTGGATTTTCAGAAAGGTACATATTTTTAATATAAATATGCTGTATATAAATCAAAGAACTCAAGTGGGAGAATTTAAAAAGTGCTTTATTAGTTTGTAAACAAAATCTTTACAAGATCAAGAATATTATACTAGTAATATAGTGGATATTTCTATGGCTAACTGGGCAAGAGCCTGCCATAACTTTAGCTAAAGATCGTCTAAACTTGACATAATTATAAATGCTTCCTCATTTTTTAAATGTTGATTGTTAATTTTTATGTTATCTTCAATTTAGCAAGGTGTACTTGTTTCGTGTGTAGAAAAAATAAATTTTAATATGCCTTAAATGTACAATTGGATTTTAAACCGTATTCTTTTTTTAAATTGGCATACAATATAAATAGTACTCTTAAAGTAAAGTAAATACCAATTCATGAGATCTGAGTTTCATCTTATTTACATTTACTTGAATTTAGAAATTATAGCTTTTAATATCTTATACTTTTTAAGTTTGAATTTATGATCCAAATCGAAGCCACATTACAACGTATTAAACTGAAGCAATTTTTACATAAGAAAACTGGCGTTTTCGCATGCGTCTATTTTGTTCGCCTGTTTATCCCATCTATCTACATGGCCGTTTACATCCTTGTGCTCCGACTTAGACTCCTCGGCTGCCTCTCAGATGTTCGCTGATAGTCTCCTCTATTGTGTTCTCCTTTTGCTATTGACCTCAGATGTTCACTGATAGTCTCCTCCATTGTGTTCTACTTTTGCTATTGACCTCAGATGTTCGCTGATAGTCTCCTCCATTGTGTTCTCTCTTTTGCTATTGACCTCAGATGGTCGCTGATAATCTCCTCCATTGTGTTCTCTCTTTTGCTATTGACCTCAGATGGTCGCTGATAGTCTCCTCCATTGTTTTCTCTCTTTTGCTATTGACCTCAGATGGTCGCTGATAGTCTCCTCCATTGTGTTCTCTCTTTTGCTATTGACCTCAGATGGTCGCTGATAGTCTCCTCCATTGTGTTCTCTCTTTTGCTATTGACCTCAGATGGTCGCTGATAGTCTCCTCAATTGTGTTCTCTCTTTTGCTATTGACCTCAGATGGTCGCTGATAGTCTCCTCCATTGTTTTCTCTCTTTTGCTATTGACCTCAGATGGTCGCTGATAGTCTCCTCAATTGTGTTCTCTCTTTTGCTATTGACCTCAGATGGTCGCTGATAGTCTCCTCCATTGTGTTCTCTCTTTTGCTATTGACCTCAGATGGTCGCTGATAGTCTCCTCAATTGTGTTCTTTCTTTTGCTATTGACCTCAGATGGTCGCTAATAGTCTCCTCCATTGTGTTCTCTCTTTGCTTTTTACCTCAGATGTTTGCTGATAGTCTCCTCCATTGTGTTCTCTCTTTTGCTATTGACCTCAGATGGTCGAGTTCGTTCTTGGTTTATCAGATGGTTTCATTTAATCTGACTCAGCAGATGCTAAAGGCGAACACTTCTTACATTATTTATAAGATAACTTTGAGCTTGGTCTTCAATAAACAGTGTAAGACTTAGTTGCTATATCCATAATTTATTGTGCCTTTGATTTACCTTGGGCAAATCTGTGGAGAGGCATGCTAGTCTGTCTTTGAGAGTTGGGCTTATATAATATTTTCATATCTGCAATTTTTCGCCCTCAAGCAATCTAATTTTCTTCGACCTTTTGTGGCTGTCATAGCATCTTAATCTCGTATGTGATAGGACACTTACATGGATGATAGCATATAATTTTGTTTCCAGACTCAGAGACAAATAAAGATATGTAAAGGTAAAGTGAAAAAAAAGGAAAATAAAAGTTCATAGCTGCAGTGCTTTTTATGCACTGTCCGCATTATAATTATCACTGGCATCGCTATCAGTATCATGATTTTCAACATTATATTTAAGATTTTTTATTATCAGTTTTCTTTCTTCAAACACGCCAAAGAACCTCTTATCATCATCATCATCATCATCATCATCATCATCATCATCATCATTATTATTATTATTATTATTATTATTATTATTATTATTATTATTATTATTATTATTATTATTATTATTATTATTATCATCATCATATCATCATTATCGTCAGAAAAACTATAACCATCATTAACAGCAATAATCATTCTTATAATAGACAGCAAAATCACCTAACACAAATTCTAAATCGTCTAAATCATCCAAAGCATGATGCACGGTCCTTGTCACCACCGATATTATTATCATCGGAACTGGGAAGCATGGCTCTTCTTTCCCTTCTCCTCCTTCACATTTTTTTTTCTTCCTTTCTCTCTCTCTCTCTATTTTTCTCTCTCCTCATATTATTCCTTTCTCTTCTCTTTGTTCTCCTTATCTCTCTCCTTCTCTTTTACCTTCTTTCTAAAACACAATAGCTACCCCCCCTCCCCCTGTGAATGATCATTATCTTTTGTTCAATTTTTTTTACTAGAATTCTAAAGTGCCCCCCCCCAAAAAAAAAAAAAAAAACAAAAAAAAAAAAAAAAAAAACAACAACAAACAAACACAAAACAAAAAAAAACAAAAAAAAAAAAACAGTTTTCAAGAGACCATAATTAAATAAATATACCAGATTAGACTAATAATATGCACAGTGGAAAACAATGAAACACGCCCCAAGCAAGGGCGTGACAAAAGTTCTTCTAGTGCTTCATATTTATCGTTTCATCAAGTTCCTCATCTAATTCCTGATCAAGCCATTCTGAAATGCGTTAGTCGCTTGGAGGCAAAATAATGATAATAATATTAATAGTTTTCACAGAATATTTTGTGCCCTTATTCACCTCTTACAAATACACATCATCCCTGCTAGAATTTAATCTTCAAGCCAGATTCGACTGGGCGCTAATGAATCCACTTGAGTTTTGTAATGAAATGCACGAAGCTGTGACTTTTGATTGCAAAGCGTATCCCGTAGTGATTTATCCTGTTTCCGTGTATCTGTATATTTATGCTTCATCGGGAAACAAATGACGTTTTGTTTCTCCAAGAACTAACGATTGTTCGGGTCAAAGAACGCAACACTGCACTCATGAGAAAAAATATCTGGCTTCGAGGATGTTATGGATGTCACGTCATAATCAAATTTAAGTAAGCATATATGATAAAGAGCTGTGGAGAGCTAAAACTTAATTTTTGTTGTGGCTCATGGCATTCTAACCTTTCCTTATGGTAATTGATACATTGCGTGAAAAAACGAAATTAAAAAAAAATATATGCCTCATATGCATGTACATTCTGTTTTTATTTTTTAAACTTAGATAAAAAAAAAAAAAAAAAAACTAAGAACGATCTAGACCATCTGAGGTCAAAAGGAGAAAACAAAACACAATGGAGGAGACTATCAGCAAACATCCGAGAGGCAGCCGAGGTGTCAGAACATTAAGATATTGACGGCAATATAGCTAGAAACATAGATAGGTAGATAAAAAGTTAGGTACATAGATAGATAGATAGATAGATAGATAGATACATAGATACATAGATACATAGATACATAGATACATAGATACATAGATACATAGTTAGAAACACAGAAAGGTAGATACATAGCTAGTTAGATAGATAGTTAGAAACATAGATAGGTAGATAAAAAGTTAGATACATAGATAGATACATAGATACATAGATACGTAGATAGGTAGATAGTTAGATACACAGATCGATAGATACATAGCTAGTTAGATAGATAGTTAGATACATAGATAGATAGTTAGAAACACAGAAAGGTAGATACAGAGCTAGTTAGATAGATAGTTAGATACATAGATAGATAGATAGATAGATACATAGATAGGTAGATAGTTAGATACACAGATAGGTAGATACATAGCGAGTTAGATAGATACATAGCTAGTTAGATAGATAGTTAGATAGATAGATAGGTAGATAGTTAGATACACAGGGAGGTGGATACATAGCCAGTTAGATATATCGATAGTTAGATACATAGATAGGTAGATAGTTAGATACATAGATAGGTAGATAGTTAGATACATAGATAGGTAGATACATAGCTAGTTAGATAGTCAGTCAGATACATAGATAGAAAAGTAGATAGTAAGATACAAAGATAGGTAGATAGTTAGATACACAGAGAGTAGATATATAGCTAGTTAGATAGATAGTTAAATACATAGATAGATAGTAAGATACATATATAGGTAGATAGTTAGATACATAGATAGGTAGATAATTAGATACATAGATAGGTAGATAATTAGATACATAGATAGGTAGATAGTTAGATACACAGATAGGTAGATATATAGCTAGTTAGATACATAGATAGATAGTTAGATACATAGATAGGTAGATAGTTAGATACATAGACAGGTAGATAAATGCTCCTTAATTGTCGAGCACTGTTTTTATTATGTTATTTGACACACAACTAGGTAGATATATAGTTAGATACAATTATAAGTGCGTTCTAAGTAGAATTCTGTCCTAACTATGACTAAAAGTTTAAAGAAATATAGATCAAGCAAAAGTCTTTTCACTTCGGTGACGACCTAATTATTAGGAGGCCTCGCTTCTCAACACTGTCAAAGTCTCCGCAATTTCGACAGTGTGATCCTGTATCATGTTCTCCTATGACTAAGTCGACTGTTCGTCGGTTTCCACCCGATGCTCACTTCCCACTTTGTATTCATTATAACTTTTCTTCATATGTACCCATACCTTGCCCTAACCTTACCTTAACCCATAGCTTAAACGTATTATATATTTTTCGAGTGCAACTCTAGATCTAAGTGTGAGGCTGTTTGATTGAAACCACCGCCATATTGTTTTTTCATCTCCGGTAAACACTAATTAATCAAGATAGGGAAAATGGAAAAAAATTACGTGCTCATCCTTTAATATAGCGGAAACCAGTATCTCCCTTAATCAAAGTGTTGATTTCTGTATTTACATCCGTAGATTTCGATTGATTGTGTCATTGAGCTAAACCCCAAACCTTAATCCCTAATAAGCTATGAGTTACACTGGAGTTCGCCGCCCTAGGTCTAATATTATTTTCCCATGTACATTACTACACTGGTAAATCAGAAGCATTTATGGTTGTTTCATTTATGTCCTAGAATAATCAGAGTTAGATTTCTCAAATTTCTGTAAGTTGGAAATTGCTCTACTAGGTAGAGCTTAAAAAAAGGATTAATTTAAACTTCTACTTATTTTTTTTTCTTACACTAAAACGCTGGCAGATTTAAGTCTGAGCAGAGTTTCACATTTCCAGGTGGCGCTATTACTTTCTTTCCCAGCATGCACTGGAACAGGTAAAATGGAATTTTCTTGGAACAAAATGCATTCTACTGATAAAGCAAACATTTCTCATTTAGTTTTAATTCTAAGTGTACAAATAAATCTTCCTATAGACACTTTAATTGTGATTGTCAGTGAGTCTACCTTTTGCCAACTCGTTTGCTTGCATTCCCCGTCTTTGTGTGCGGGTGTGCATATATATAGTAGGTAGAAACTCATTGGGGAGCTGGATAACAGGGAGTCTTCAGAGAAGAAACCCCCCTTGTAACAAGTGTTTCTGCCCTGAACCTCTGACACTCTAAGGGGGCCGGGCCACACCCAGGTCATGACTACCAGGTGTCTCCCTGTTATCTTTTTTCTTTCTTTTGCACAGCGCCAGGATTCGAACCCATACCCTCATCTCTTGATGGATTGCTGATCCCGGCGCTATACCACTTCGCCAACTGGTCCTGCGATGGTTAGAGCATTTTTAATCCTTATGAAGGAACTCATTTCTCCTGCTCCAGATCCACCGAGAACTGTTTTCGGCTATTTCCGCCAGTAACTTTAGAGCTTTTGTTCTTTTGTTGCCACATATTGAAAGTTTAGTTAGAAGGTCGTAGACTGAAGACCCTACGAATCCTCTGGCACCAATCTCAACGGGCATCACCACAGCTTTGTAGCCGGCATTTTCTAGCTCTTTGGTCAGGTTCATGAATTTCTCTCTTTTGTAGATGTGAGCCTCTTCCATTCTGTTTTCGTATGGTACTGTTAGCTCCACCATGATCAATTGTTGAGTGGAAGCTGAATGGATCACGATATCAGGCCTTAATCTCGTTTCTTTGATTATACTGGGGTGACTGTCCCATTCTGGAAGATCTGCTGAAACATCCCAGTCATCACAGCCGTCTAGAAGGCATTTTATCTGGTTTGTTATCCTCACCGGCCTTCCGTGCCATGACTTAGCGCCTCGCTCTGTTGTGAATATCAACGCGTTGGTATTAGGCAAGGTAGTCTCTCCTTTAGCCGTGCTTATGATTGCGGCAAGTTCCTGAAGGACTCTGTTATGCCTCCATGTGTATCGCCTCTGTCAGAGGGCGATTTTGCAAGAGCTCAAGACATGCTCTGTGGTCTGCCTGCCTTGGCATAGCGGACAAGTGGGGTCCTCTTTCTTTCCCCACCGTACCAGATTTGCGTTTGAGGCAGGAGATCGTACACTGATCTGATGAGAAAGCTGATCCGAAGTGGCGCCATGTGCCAGATCTCATTCCATGTGAGAGATTTCTGCAGGGCATTATCCCAATTAGTCCATTGTCCCTGTTGAAGTTGCTGGACTGCTTTCTGAACCCTTCTGGAATCTTCATTGAGCCGTATCTCATTAATGACCATGTCTCTTTTCTCTTTCCCTTCTGCTTTTGACCACCACTTTGCTGTAGATGATCCTAGCCCTTTGCGGTCAGTTTGAGTTTGCCCAATCACTTCTTTAATCTTAAGGCACTCCTTAGCTTCGTCTACGGCTTCGACAACTTTCCATTTCCTACCCGTCTTTATGGTCGGTTGCACTGTCTTCACAATTGGGTCCTCGGAGTCTTCTAACATCGAGAGTAGCCTGGCTTTGCCACATTTATACTCTTCCAAGATGGATTTTAGTGGGAGTCTCAACTTTGCTTTACGACAGTACATTGCCACATCTGTGAGACCCGGAGGTACCCCTAACCACCTCCTGGTGAACTTATTGATCTTAGCTTCTATTGCCTCAACTGTAGTTGAGCAGATTTCATAGACCAGGAGTGGCCAGAGGAGCTTCGGAATTAGCATAAACTGTAGGCACCACACTTTCAGCTTACCCTGAAGGCCACATCTGTTGATGGCTAGCAGGCCTTCGGTAGCAAGTTCTACTGTTTCTAGTCCTCTTTTGGTATCTTTCATGGATGAATCGCACCATCTCCCAAGGCTCTTAACTGGTTCTTGACTGACCGTTGGTAACTGCTGACTGGCCATGGTGCGATTCATCCATGAAAGATACCAAAAGAGGACTAGAAACAGTAGACTATATATATATATATATATATATATATATATATATATATATATATATATATATATATATATATATAGGTAATCTACTTAGCGATGTAAAGGTGTATTAGATCAGTATCAGAAGTTACTCTGGCCTAGTGCTGTAAAGATAGTCTAGTGAGGTATCCGAAATCTGCCTAGTCATGTAAAGGTGTTTTAACTAAGTATCAGGAATTTATCGGGCCTAGAGCTGTAAAGATAGTCTAGTGAGGTATTCGAAATCTGCCTAGCGATGTAAAGATGTATTAGATCAGTATCAGGAGTTTCTCTGGCCTAGTGCTGTAAAGATAGTCTAGTGAGGTATTCGAAATCTGTCTAGCCATGTTAACGTGTATTAGATCAGTATCAGGAGTTTCTCTGGCCTAGTGCTGTAAAGATAGTCTAGTGAGGTATCCGAAATCTGCCTAGCGATGTAAAGATGTATTAGATCAGTATCAGGAGTTTCTCTGGCCTAGTGCTGTAAAGATAGTCTAGTGAGGTATTCGAAATCTGTCTAGCCATGTGAACGTGTATTAGATCAGTATCAGGAGTTTCTCTGGACTAGTGCTGTAAAGATAGTCTAATGAGGTATCCGAAATCTGTTTAGCGATGTAAAGGTGTATTAGATTAATATCAGGAGTTTCTCTGGCCTAGTGCTGCAAAGATAGTCTAGTGAGGTATAAGAATTCATTCCTGAACGGGGCTGTTTAATAATTTTTCCTTTAATCTACACTCTTGAACTGAATATCATACTAAATTGTTCAGTATCAGCCAAACTTGCATTGCTACTCAAGGAGAGAAGTAGTAATTTTTACCTAACTTTGTTGGCAATGAAAGATAAGGACCTTAATTTGTAGATTGGTAAGGTGAAGCAAGGAAAGAATTAAAAAAAAAAAAACAAAACACCAAGGCAAAAGGCAGGAAAAATCAATTTCAAAAAGCTATAAATCATGCAGAGTGGTAAGAACGGTAAAGGGAATGATGTACCAAACCATACGCATATCAACACATTGATACATGAATATTGAATAAATTGTATTAGATAGATGGATTAAGATTAGCCACAAATAACAAATAGACGGAGAAGTAGAAGAAAAACTGACAAACACAAAAAAAACAAACCAAACCAAAACAAAAAAATATAAGAAACAGTGAGATAGATAACTATAAATATAAATAACAGATAGATACATATACAGAGGAAGATAAATGGATAGAAATGTATAGACAGATATATAGAGAGTTGGAGGGAAAGAGAAATATATATATATATATATATATATATATATATATATATATATAAAGAAAATGAGAAAGAGGGGAAGAAAGAGAGAGAAAGAGAAAGAGAGAGAGAGAGGGAGAGAGAGAAAGAGAGAAAGGGAGACAGAGGGAGAGAGGAGTGAGTGAGAGAGATAGATAGAGAGAGAGAGAATGAGAGAGAGAGAGGGAGAGAGGAGGGAGTGAGAGCGAGAGCGAGAGAGAGAGAGAGAGAGAGAGAGAGAGAGAGAGAGAGAGAGAGAGAGAGAGAGAGAGAGAGAGACAGAGAGAGAGAGAGAGAGAGAGAGAGAGAGAGAGAGAGAGAGAGAGAGAGAGAGAGAGAGACAGAGAGAGAGAGAGAGAGAGAGAGAGAGAGAGAGAGAGAGAGAGAGAGAGAGAGAGAGAGAGAGAGAGAGAGAGAGAGAAACATATTAGAAAGATAGATAAACAGATTTAGCTCGATGGGGAAACCCTCACCCTCACACATCTTAAAATGAACAAATCCGTCCAATTAAACGAAAGCTTTAACACTTTTCACTCCTATTTACAAACACTTTAATGAAGGGATTAGGGTGGAATCAAATATTTATACTTCGGCTTTCATTGAAATATCCTGTTTGTCTACCTCTCTCCGACTGTTTATCCTGACGGAAAACTCTCCCGTGATAGAGTTAGATCTATATTTACACAAACGAGAACACCCCGTTAAGTTTAAGACGATCGTCATCAAATCTCGACATCTCGACATCACACAGCTCTCTGCTTGTAAAAAATTGTTTTCAGGTTTTTTTTTTTTACAGAAACATGTTTGATGGATTTCTCTGCGAAATGTAGATAATTCTAGAATCTACTTTTTCACTTTGGTCCGGTTTATATCTAGTTTTTAGATCTTGTTTTATTTTCGGTACTTTATAGCTGCTGCTTGTCTACCTTCCTCTTTATTTCCCTCTCACTTCCATCTCTTTCTCTTCCACATTCTCTCTCCTATTTTTTCTGGCTTAATTTTTTCCTCTCTCTTTTTCTTCTCTCTTCTCCCGTCCTTTATCTTACTCCCTAACTCTCTGTCGCTCCCTTTCTTTCCTTTTATCTCTTTTTTTTTTGTCTTTTTATCTTTCCCTCTCTTTCTTTTTATCTCTCTCTCTTTCTCTTTTTCTCTCACTTTCTATTTCTTTGTGCCTGTTCTCGTCTCCATCTCGGTCTTCTATCTGTTTTTTTTTCTCTCTACTCACGTCATTCCTTCTTTTCTTTTCATCTACTCCTCTTGTTCCTTTTTTATCCCTCTGACTTTTACTCTCACTCCCATCTTTTTACTTTTTTCATTCTTTTTCTGAACTCTTTGTTCCTTTACCATCTCACTCTCTTTCCATCCCACTCTATCTCTTGTTAATAAGTCTATGTTCCTTTTTTTCCTTTCAAAGTCTTTACATTCAGTTCAAAACAGCTTTTTCGCTTCAATGCTTCTTTCTTTTTAATGCAATCTCCCGTTCATGTTGCTAATCCTCTTAAACCGGCATAACACTGAGTGAGAGACGTTAAACACTACAGATGGAGTAATGCCTAAGTTATCTCTCTCTCCCTCTCCCTCCCTCTCTCTCTCCCTCCCTCTCTCTCTCTTTCTCTCTCTCTCTCTCTCAGCCCCTGACTACTTTAATTTTTTTCCCCAAAGAATCTTCTCTCGGCATATAGTCTAACATCTTCTTTTATAATTATCAGTCACTTGATTTTTCTCTTTCGCTCTCTTTCTGTTTCATAAACTGCCTTTCTTCCATTCCTCAATCTTTCTCTGTCTGCCCATCTGTCTTTCCCTCT
>JAWDGP010004172.1:242500-275000 GCA_033675545.1 Elysia crispata
AACAAAAACAACATTGTAATGAAACTTTAAAAGGGCAAGATTTTAAACAGATTTATAAATATTTTAGTATTTAAACAAATCGATAAACTTATAGAAATGGAAGTAAAATTCCAAAAATCTTATCCCGCAGTTCTACTGAGAGAATTGCACTCAAGGTTTAAAGACAGACAAATTTTAAATAATAAAATGCAAAAATTCTAATATGATTGAAAAGTTATCTCAGTGTAACTAAGTACAGGACGGTGGTCACTAGAAGAAGTTATAACCTTTGAACTTAGAGTGTGAAATTTCAGCTTACATTTCTGAGATTTTCAGTCTAGTTACCAGCCTTTAGGAACTCAAATGGCCATTGCTCAAAGATAAGATTCTAAATCTACTTCTCTGTATCTATAGATATAGAAGACCTTATCTTAAATTCTCTTCATACGACACTGGTGTTTCAAACGGAGGGCAAGGATGTCGCTTGTCCTCCGCTCTCTTCGGGTAAGACTGAGGTGAATTCGATTGCCGTTCCGACCTTGTCCCGTTGATTTTTGTTTTTGAGCCACTGAAAGTAACAAATGCTAAATCTATCTCTATCTATATCGCCGTTCGGATCCCAGTGCTGTGACTTGGACGCCTCGTCTGCCTCTCGGATGTTCGCTGATAGTCTCCTCCATTGTGCTCTGTCTTCTGCTGTAGACCTCAGATGTTCGCTGATAGTCTCCACTATTGTGCTCTGTCTTCTGCTGTAGACCTCAGATGGTCGCTGATAGTCTCCACCATTGTGCTCTGTCTTCTGCTGTAGACCTCAGATGGTCGCTGATAGTCTCCACCATTGTGCTCTGTCTTCTGCTGTAGACCTCAGATGGTCGCTGATAGTCTCCTCCACTGAGCTCTGTCTTCTGCTGTAGACCTCAGATGGTCGCTGATAGTCTCCTCCACTGAGCTCTGTCTTCTGCTGTAGACCTCAGATGGTCGCTGATAGTCTCCTCCACTGAGCTCTGTCTTCTGCTGTAGACCTCAGATGGTCGCTGATAGTCTCCCCCATTGTGCTCTGTCTTCTGTTGTAGTCAGATGGTCGCTGATAGTCTCCACCATTGTGCTCTGTCTTCTGCTGTAGACCTCAGATGCTCTGTCTTCTGCTGTAGACCTCAGATGGTCGCTGATAGTCTCCACCATTGTGCTCTGTCTTCTGCTGTAGACCTCAGATGTTCCCTGATAGTCTCCACCATTGTGCTCTGTCTTCTGCTGTAGACCTCAGATGTTCCCTGATAGTCTCCACCACTGAGCTCTGTCTTCTGCTGTAGACCTCAGATGTTCCCTGATAGTCTCCTCCATTGTGCTCTGTCTTCTGCTGTAGACCTCAGATGGTCGAGGTCGTTCTTGGTTGTGAGTTTATGCCCGCTTGCTGGTATGTGAAAGAGGGAGGTGATTGCTGCTCGCAGGGTTGTTAAGGACTTACTTCCTTTTAAATAGATGTTCAAGGTTTTAAAAACATATGAGGTTGCTTCATATATAGTGTTATGACGAAGTTCATGGTCATCTCTTTCTAGTTCTGTGTAACCTTACGTTCTTACAAATTAATGTTTGGAAGAGACAATTCTTTTTTTTTTTTACTTTGCGGGTCATAAATTGCCCAAGATCCAAACTATGTATAGGTGAAGATGACTGTATCAACACAATCTACTCTTTGTTATGTGTGATTATTCACAGAGGACAAAGTTTTGTATCCAGTTCTGGACATCGTAAATGCTGCATGTAAGTTCCTCGTGCAGACTGACCAACCTGCTCTGGATTCAATGTGTGGCGATCGAGGCTTCCTAAAGTACAGCCCAAGTCTCCGAAGTGAACAAACTTTCGCATGTTTGGGTTACAGTGATTTATTTCTTAGTCTTAGAGCATAGTTTGGACAGAATTGTACTCAAAACGCACTCATAATTCAGCCTACAGACCTAGTTATAGATCTATTTATTTTTACTGTTGAGCAAAGTTAGAGCAGAATTTTACTGAGAGCCCACATATAAATGCTTGCAGTAGAATTTCACTAAGATTTGCATTAGCTATGGCCCATACGGCTTCAATATAAAACTTGTGAAAAGACATAAGAGAAACAACTATATATTTCAAACACGACTTAAGTGCCACTTTCTCCGTCCCACTGAACTGTTTGATGCCTGCCTCCAATAGCAAACAAACTATCCCAGGAAACCTTCAACTCTTTAATAACATATTTATCCTTCAGCGGATTTATTGAAGAGTTGTGAATTTTCATGTGATATATTCTTGCTCTCAAAATGATCACATGATGGAGAGAGTATGATGATATGATGGAGAGACTATGATGACATGTTGAAGAGAATATGATAACATTATGTAGAAAATATAATGACAGGATGGAGAAAATATGATGACAAGACGGATAAAATATGATGACAAGATGGAGAAAATATGATGACAAGACGGATAAAATATGATGACAAGATGGAGAAAATATGATGACAAGACGGATAAAATATGATGACAAGATGGAGAAAATATGATGACAAGACGGATAAAATATGATGACAAGATGGAGAAAATATGATGACAAGACGGATAAAATATGATGACAAGATGGAGAAAATATGATGACAAGACGGATAAAATATAATGACAGGATGGAGAAAATATGATGACAAGACGGATAAAATATGATGACAAGACGGAGAAAATATGATGACAAGATGGAGAAAATATGATGACAAGACGGAGAAAATATGATGACAAGATGGAGAAAATATGATGACAAGACGGAGAGAATATGATGACAAGATGGAGAAAATGTGACGACATGATGGAGAGAATATGATGACAAGATGGATAAAATATGATGACAAGATGGAGAAAATATGATGACAAGACGGATAAAATATGATGACAAGATGGAGAAAATATGATGACAAGATGGATAAAATATGATGACAAGATGGAGAGAATATGACGACATGATGGAGAAAATATGATGACAAGATGGATAAAATATGATGACAAGATGGAGAGAATGTGACGACATGATGGAGAAAATATGATGACAAGATGGATAAAATATGATGACAAGATGGAGAAAATATGATGACAAGACGGATAAAATATGATGACAAGATGGAGAAAATGTGATGACAAGACGGATAAAATATGATGACAAGATGGAGAGAATATGACGACATGATGGAGAGAATATGTCATCGATGGAGAGAATATGACGACATGATGGAGAGAATATGTCATCGATGGAGAGAATATGACGACATGATGGAGAGAATATGTCATCGATGGAGAGAATATGACGACATGATGGAGAGAATATGTCATCGATGGAGAGAATATGACGACATGATGGAGAGAATATGTCATCGATGGAGAGAATATGACGACATGATGGAGAGAGAATATGACGACATGATGGAGAGAGAATATGATGACATGATGGAGAGAGAATATGATGTCATGGTGGATAATAATGGTTTGATCACTCAAGTCTTTGATCTCACCGTGTTTTCATAAACCGAGATGCTCTCAATAAACCTCTTGGTCTTTGAGAACGTTCTTTTCTCTTGATCTTTCTAATCAGTATGCGATCAGAAGCCAGCTACACATATTCAGCTCACGTTCTTATCACTGCTACAAAAACTTCATTACAGCAACGTGAAAAATATCCATTGCATATAATTTATTGCACATTGATTGCATTTGCTTTAAGAAACCTCTCTTTCATGTTTCAGTGCAATAGAAACCATTATTATACCATCCTCTCTTTATTGAAAGTAAATGGGGCGTTGTCGATTAATAAGTAGTTATGCAGGAATCAAGATAGAGAATTTAGTTATTGATGTCCTTTTGCATGTCTTGGTTCAGAGAGAGAGAGAATCCACACATGGAAAACTTCAGGCTCAATTTGTTCATCAAGTGAGGGTAATTAGTGCTGTGGATGTAAGTAAACCCCACATATATATTTGTTGCAACAAACTGGTTAAAATGATTACTCAAAGATCTTGCGCATAGTCAGTTTCGCTATGATCAACTGGAAAAGTATTAATTGATGCCAAAAAAGCACGGAATGCGATGTCACAGGTATGCTGCCTTTTGGAAGTTTTGAGCTCTACTTTAAGTTGTCGCTAGTGTATCAAGCGATAACACACATGGATGTGAATTAAAACAAAGGAAACCTAAAACTTGCACATGAGTAAACATTTACAATTGCAAAACTATGTAGTTCTGCTGTAGATCTTCGAAATGCTTCTGATTATTGATCAGAGCAAAAATTGCCAACAAATATAACGGTAAAGTTATTGGACACAATTTTGCGTATTTCATATTCTGTAGAATTGTTAACACATTACTTCCTACCTTTCTCTTTTGCCCTCCCTTTATCTGTATCTTTTTCTCTTTGTTTCTTTTTCACAATCTCTAATTTTCTTGATGTGTTTCTCTATTTCTCAGTGGCTGCCTCTCTTTTTCTCTTGTTCTCAGTGTGTCTATTTGTCTTTCTCTCTGTCTGTCTCTCTTTCTTTCTCTCTCTCGATCTCTTTCCATGCATCTCATTTCCTTTTCATACAAATCTTCCTTTCAATCTTTGTTCTTATCTTCAAATCATTTAAACCATTCGTCTTCAATGATTAAAATATCAGTTTTATTCATTTATACAGTCCTTCTCAATCTCTCGATCTTTCTAAATCTCTCGCTCACTCTGTATAACTTTTCTTTGAATCTCATCCAGTATTTGTATGCCTGACATTTTCAAAACTTTCTCCTCTTCTAACCCTCAAATACCTCTGACTCTTTTTCTTTCCTCTTTCGCTTCCCATTTCTCTTATTCTCTCTTCTTTATACATAATATTGCTATCCCTTCTAAGACTTCGAGCGGAAAAAAAAATCATAAAAAAATAATTCATAAGGTCTTCCATTCAGTCTGAAATCACCGCTTCATCTAAAAAAAGGTAAACAGAGAACCAGGAGTTCTAAATATTTTTATTGATTGTTGATTTCACACCAGAGCACTGGGGCGTTGTGGGAATTTTCTGTATCGTTGCTTTTAAACATTCTAGATAAAACAAGAACTTACATTTCTTAAGCTATATGTATAAAGACATGAAATAAATATTGCAATTTTAGATAACAGTGCAGTGCAGAATAACAAAGTATTGACATCTTTAAGGCTGGCTAAGAGCATTTGAAATAATTATAAGAGGTTAAAATTGTATTTTTTCGTAGATACACAGGCGAAAACAAGAACACAAGAAGTTCCGTTTATTTAAAACTAATAGCTTTTTTAATTTCACATGGTAGTTTGAAATAGAGTATTATCACAAGCCCCTGTCAGGCACAATGCATCCTAAATTGAGACTATACAGGTTCAGTCATAAATAATCTATTATCTTTCATATCCGAACGTGCACTTTACCTAATGGCCATCAAATTAAATTGTCCCAATCTAAAGCTGTCTAAATCACAATCTTTGTCATTGTATTTTGCCATAATTTTAAAGTCTAATTTTGCTTTCATGATATTTTATCTGTGTTATTGGTTATATTGAAAGATTGAGTGAGAGTCAATTAATAATTCATAGTTAAAGTTTATTCATCGTAGGAATTTCAACTTGAAATAAAAAATATTTCCTTTTTTTATATAAAAATAGTTTCCTCTCCTGCGCAATAGACCCATGTCATTATCCTCAGATTTTAACAAACGTAGTGCGTGCCATTCCTGTATTTCCCTCTCAATAATACCTGCCTGATATTAATTTCAATTTTTAAGCCATAAAAGGAAGAAAACAAATCAAACAGCGGGGCACGTCTGGCGCTTTGTTGGGAGTCTTTCTCTACAGTTTCACACAGGTACTCACCTTCTGTAATATGACCCAAGGCCTGACTTGGGCCAGATGTGGCCAGTGATGTAGCAAAGAACTGGTCCCCTTTGGACATGTTGTCTGGACTAGTTTTAACGGTTCACAGCTTAACGCTATAGCGGTTATAACGCTCACCAAGGTGCTTGCCACCTTTTTCCGTGAATTATTGAAACGTAGGTAAAGCGCTTTTTTTCATTTCAGTAAGTTATGTAAAAAGAGAGAGATAGAGAGGGAAAAAGAGAGGCAGTGGGGTATAAAAAAAAAAAAAAACAAGAGAGAGAGTGGCAAGAAGAGGCAGGAAAAGAGAGGGAGAGAGAAAGTAGGAGAGAGAGAGAGAGAGAGAGAGAGAGAGAGAGAGAGAGAGAGAAAGAGAGAGAGAGAGAGAGAGAGAGAGAGAGAGAGAGAGAGAGAGAGAGAGAGAGAGAGAGAGAGAGAGAGAGAGAGAGAGAGAGAGAGAAACGAAAGGCAGAAAAGAGAATATAAAATAAAATATACCGCGAGGTCAAGGCAAATAGAATGATATTTAAACAAGGAGATAAAAGGAGATAATTAAAGAGAAGAAATACTTAGCAGAGTTACTCCGCTTTCCTAATCTTCCAATGTGATATTTTCTTTTTCCTTTTTTTTATTCTTTTTTTTTTAGTTTTTGAAATCGCACTTTCCTAATATAGATTGAGGAAAGGTTTCTCACCGACGTAAGCAAAACAAGTCCTGATAGAGTAATGTTCGGCTTGGTTAAAAAGGGGGTGATGGTAAAACAAAATAAAACTCTGTAGGTTTTAAATTGAGACCACTAGCTTTTATATTAATAAAGCAATTTCTCCATGGCTTGAAAAAGATATTTATGCAAACGAAGAATTTGTGAGCCTTAGGACCTGTTAAGAAATGGCTAATTCTAGCTGAAAACAGGTATTCTGATAAATACTACATAATTTAAATATCTTTATATTTATGACGACAAACCTTCACGTTTTAATTCTGTTTCGAAACATTTAAAAACAAATTGATATCAATGGTCACTGTGGGTACGTGAGGAAAAAAATATTAAGACCGGTGGCAAAGAATTTGAAACACATTATTAAGGTTTAACAAGCAACAACGACGAATGGTGTGAAACTCAGTTAAATATCTGGAATCATAATACGCTTTATAAATAATGGGCAAAAATAAATTACGTGCTTCTCGAAACAAACCTGACGCATAGAGTTAGTACTTGTGTACTAGAGACGCCTTTTCTTACCGATTTTGGTGTTCAAAATTTTGATCCCATTCATGTCCGAGGCATAACCGATTTGTGAAAAAAATTAAAAAGATAAACTCTAGCTTTAATCAGATCTGTTTTATCGCTAGCTACCACTCCTTCGCGCCAGAACAGCATGAAGAATCTTTTATGTCGACATAAATATGGCAACATTCCGACTATAAAATTCCGAAAGAGAAGCGTTGTCAATGTCAAAAGCTGAATATCGAATAGTAGTCGATTTTAGAACAGATCGAACAATATTCGATTTTAGAACAGATCGAATAATATACGATTTTTAGAACAGATCGAATAATATTTGATTTTAGAACAGATCGAATAATATTCGATTTTAGAACAAATCGAATAATATTTGATTTTAGAACAGATCGAATATTATTCGATTTTAGAACAGATCGAATAATATTCGATTTTAGAACAGATCGAATAATATTCGATTTTAGAACAGATCGAATAATATTTGATTTTAGAACAGGTCGAATCCATTTTTCTGGGAATGCTTTCTGAACTAGTTCTTTTATTATTTGGATTTGTGTGGAACATTATTTTAATTTTTTTTTTACCACAAAGTGAGTACTAAATGTTTCAGAGATCGTCAACGACCTCCATACTCTCTAACGATTTCCGGCAGTCCTGAGGTCAAAGGGAAAATCTAAATTTAAAAGCCATGTAATTATGGGCAAGGAGATTCAGTTCCAACCAGCCTGAAGGGTCGATGTATTTGGTAATGACGCTTTCATTGTTGTTTAGTTACAGGCATTTCGTGAATAAAACTCCAGAGCATGTGGGACAAAGAAAAAGAAAAGCTATTAGAGTATTGTTTATAGGTATTGTGTGTTTATATTTAGCTGCAGGCAAATATAGTGGGTAACACTGAGGGACGGACACACAAACAAATAGGAACTTAGGGGTTTTACATACAGAGATAAGTAGAGAGAGAGAGAGAGAGAGAGAGAGAGAGAGAGAGAGAGAGAGAGAGAGAGAGAGAGAGAGAGAGAGAGAGAGAGAGAGAGAGAGAGAGAGAGAGAGAGAGAGAGAGAGGGAGAGAGAGAAAGAGAGAGAGAGAGAGAGAGAGAGAGAGAGAGAGAGAGAGAGAGAGAGAGAGAGAGAGAGAGAGAGAGAGAACGACAACAAGAGAAAAAGAGTAAGGGAGAAAGAGAGAATAATATAATAATTTTTTTGTGCTCTCTAAACTATGTAATAACTTTACTGAAACTACCTGAAATCTGGATATTTTTATTTTTTCATGTCTTGGGTCCGAAACTAAATCTTGACGTGGACGTATGCTGCCTGCTCTATGTAACTCTACTAAGTTTATGGAATAGAACAGAAACGGATCACGTTGTTTTTGACGTGCGCTATGAAAGTACTCATTCAGATAACAGACCATCGTAAAGATCTCTAAACATACACTAAACCGGATATTTTCCCTTCAACAAATGCTCCTGAGAGGTATGACAAAAAAGGTGTACAGACTCTAATGTATGGGCTACATCAACATTCAATCGGTCAGGCGAATAAATCTGTCCGCTGTAAGAATGGTCCATTTATTTCCATTTCCCGTAGTTACAACCAAATCACCTCGGGGCAGAGTGACCCGATCTGATTTACTTAAACCTGGTCGTTATTTCCAGACAAAGAAACTTGATCAGCCTGAGAAATCATTGGAGCTTTTGGCATCGATAAAGATTGATTGATTGCCGGAATTCTACGTGGCCAGTCATGGCATTATGGAGATATCCCACCGCTTCAATCTTAATATTAATCGAAAAATTCAATAAAACTTTTTTTGTTGTTTTGTGTCAATCCAGTAATTTGTTTTGCTGAGCAGAGCTTATTGCTCTAATTAATTTTTTTTTTTAAATCAAAATCAGCAACAAGAAAATCCACATCGACTTCCTGATAAAATCATCTTATCAGCTCCCTTGACAGACATTGCTCACTGGATTGTGGAAAATCTTTAAAAAATTATTTTCGAAGACACTTGTGAACAATAACCTTGCTTTTAACAAGATTTGAAGATAAATGGAACCAGCAGTTCCTTCACACGAAGTTCTTTTTTTTCTGTTTGATTCTTTTTTCGATAAATAGGCTTTAACAATGTGGATATTAAAACAAAAGCAACCACATTTCCTCTTGGGAAGGAATTTTCGATCAAGAAGAGAAAGAAAACATCCGTATGGGTGGACAGATTGGAACAGTAATCGGAGATTTTAGATTTATCGATACTGAGTACTCATGTGGGTATGATCAAGAACCGGTTATCCGCTTACATCCAATCAATGGTTTTCAACTGCATACTCACTAAGTCCCCCCGTTTTCGGCGAAAATGAAGACTCTATTTCTTTCACCTGCCTCTGAGTTTATCGTATAACCAAGTCATGTACAGCTTTGCTTTTAGTCGCAAAATGCAGGGCGGAATAACCCCAACCGACCAGTGTTATCGAAATTTCTACTACATAAAATAAAACTGGTGCACTCTCATTGTCTCTACTCATAAAACTTATTTGAAAGCTTGAGGTTTATGAATGTGAGATATTCCGCATAATCGATAAGAGAGAATCGATGTCAATCGGTTCAATGATTTGTGATGAGCCATGCACCGAGTAACCTAGCACGGCAAGAGACGGGACTTAGCAGGTCTGTCTTGTAACGATGCTAGACTCAGAATCACACAGCATCTCTCTCCCTTCACAAAACTTGCGGGCTCATGTGCCCGAGGCATATGCCTAATGCGCTAGAAAACCACAGCAGAAAATTGTCTGGTAAACATTGTTTTTATTTATATTATTGAGATATGCAGGGAAGCGGTGATAGAGTTTTGGTGGCCTGCGGGCTAAGTTGCTTGCTTTAGGTTTACAAGTAATTAGGGTGGGTTCCGTTTTTTTGCATCATTTTTAAAATGCTCAACGCCACGTCTATCGCAGCCGATGTGAGCCTTTCGTCAAGCCCTAACATCTCACTAGGGGCTTGTTTGAGTCGGAGCGAGTCAGCAGTGAGAGAAGTCTCGAAATAAACAATTCGTGGTATCTCAGCCTCATTACAAGGAGGCAATAGAAAAGACTATTAATTTTATGCAGTATAGCTCTATTTAAGTGTTTGTAGTAATGCATAGCTCTCACTTTTTGGGCATGTGATCAACGGTAATAACTATAAGAGCTTTCTAACGCTCGTATGTTCTAACGTTTTTGTTTTTCTATGTTTGCTTCGCTTTTGTTGTCGTTTTTTTTTTTTTTCATCGTATATATTGTATGCATTCTATGTTTTCTTTCATTATATAAGATACATTCCGATCCGCCCTTTCATTTCTTTGTATCTGCTTATTTTTCCTCATGGTGACAAACTCTCTGACCATTTGTAATTCTTTCAAAAGGACTGTCTATTGATCCCCCTCCTCCTTTTTTTCCTCTCTCTCTCTCTCTCTCTCTCTCTCTCTCTCTCTCTCTCTCTCTCTCTCTCTCTCTCTTTCTCTTGCTCTTTCTATCTCCCAATTTCTTTATTTCAAGCCTCGTTTCTCCCTCATTCTCTCCCTGCCTCTCGCTCTGCCCAGCTCTCCCCTCCCCCCCCCCCCTTATCCCCAGCACTGACTACCTCGTCCCACCAGATGAAGCGAGCCAGCTGCTCACGGTCGCCTGTTGATTCTCTCCCTTCTCCCCTCCCACGACCAGTACTCACCAACTCGGGACAAGCCTCGGTATTTCCTAGCGCTGAATCTTCCCCCAGCTTGATTATAGAGGACACATACTCTGGCAGGTGGATGTATGGATTTTAGCGGATTATGCGCCTCTAATTTGCGTGGTAAGCTCTTCAATTTTCTGTATAATATTGCAGATTTATATTTTACATATTACAGGCGAATCTTGGAAACCGGCACCTTGTGAGCAAGAAAATGAAGCAATATTTAAGTAAAGTGAGTCTCAAACTCGATCCGAGCGGAGGGTAAACCAGGAGTAGCGTCCTGATTGTTCCTAGCATACGACATTGTGAGGTAGTTTGCCATTGCTTTCCTCATCGCCTTTACTTTCGCCGAGTCTAAAGAGATCCAGCTACCCAATTAGTGCTGGGTAGAATCAGAGGAGCTGGAAAAACTTTTTGGCCCGGACTGTGATTCGAACTCGGGACCTCTGAATTGGTAGTCAAGCCGACTTGACAACTGCTCACCCCAATATGAAATAAGTTTTCCATATATCTCTGCCCAGGAAAGATTTAATTTGACAAAGCATGACACGCAGTTTAAAAAGCATTATTTTCATGTCCAATATTTTATTTGACCACCTCATACTTACAATTTACAAAGTCGGTAACTTCTGACTCTTGAAGGACTCAATAAACTTTAATAAATGAAAAAAAGGCCAAAAAAAAAAAAAAAAGGATTAACCAATTTTATTATAACATCAAGACACAGGCAACGGGACCAGTTTATTAAAGAAAGACAACAAAACAATAAAAAAGCAACAGGCTAAAAAAAAACAGACAAAAAGTCATATTATTCTTACATGATTTTGGACGTGTTAATAATCATCCGCATTTTTACCCTCAAAAGTTAGAGGGATTCTTCGAATTACGAAAGTTATGTACCATGTCGTGATCATAGCGAGTTTTAACAAGTTAAAAGTCAAACGCGGTTACTTCTTTCATATTTTTAGTCCTTCGTTGTTGTGGTACAAACAGGAGAAAATCGTTCAAAGCAACGGGAAAACTCCAATCTTTTTCTGAAGTATGATGAAGCGTCTACGCGTGTTGTAATATGAGTCCATAGAATTATAACCTAAGTTTCTGTTGTGGAAACATTGGGATGTATGTTTTGATGTATTGCAGTCGTTGTTGTGAAGTTAAAACTTAGACGATCACTCTATCACGAAACAGATTAAAAAAAAAAAACAAGTCTTGACGAGGTGATTACATGAACTAGATGGATTTTGTTTATTCATGATAGTTTTTGCTCGGGAGAGAGAGAGAGAGAGAGAGAGAGAGAGAGAGAGAGAGAGAGAGAGAGAGAGAGAGAGAGAAAGAGAGAGAAAGAGAGAGTGAGAGAGAGAAAGAGAGAGAAAGAGAGAGTGAGAGAGAGAAAGAGAGAGAAAGAGAGAGAAAGAGAAATAGATAAACAGAGAGAGTGAGAGAGAAAGAGAGATAGAGATAGAGAGAGAAAGAGAAAGAGAGATAGAGATAGGTAGAGAGAGAGAGAGAGAGAGAGAGAGAGAGAGAGAGAGAGAGAGAGAGAGAGAGAGAGAGAGAGAGAGAGAGAGAGAGAGAGAGAGAGAGAGAGAGAGAGAGAGAGAGAGAGAGAGAGAGAGAGAGAGAGAGAGAGAGAGAGCGCGAAACCAAATGAGAATGTCGGACAAATCCGCCCAACACCCCCTCCCCCCACTTTCCCTACCGAAAAAGTCAAAGACGGAAAAAAGTGATAGACGACTTTTTGAAATATTATGCTAGGAGGATTAAAAGAGAGAGAAAAAACACAACAACCAAGTGAAATAGATATCTTCAAACGGGCAAAGAGAGGAAAAAAGGGACGTTTTAAGACATAAGAAACACACAGAGAGACTGGCAGAGAATTGCTAAATGTCGAGATATAGCAAATCAGGTTGCTTTTTGTGGCGTCTATTTGTAAGAGACGAAATTAAGGTAGAAGGAGTGAGAGAAAAAAAAGATACTGAGAAAGAGGCAGTGAACGATAAAAAGAGACTGTGTATGAGAAGGTTTGCAAGGGTGTGGAAGAGAGTGAGAGAGGGCGAGGCAGAGAAAGATAAAGGAGGGAGAGAGAGAGGAAGAGAGATAGAAATAGAGAGAGACAGACAGACAGACAAACAGACAGACAAACAGACAGACAGACAGACGGAGAAAGATATATTTGAGAGAGACAGAGAAATAAAAGCTCACATTCGAATATACATAATTATAGTCAGAAGCAAGATATATTTATTTTGTGTATGAAGGGCAATTTGGTCCTTGTATCCAGGTCCATAACATCTGCATACACGAGCAAAACGCGAGTCAGATCTCAGATATGGTAGAGATCAATTGGAAGAAAAGATCGTTAATTTGACATGTATGTTTCTACACGGGCGTAATAAAATCGTTTTTTATGTTGTAATATTATTCATAAGACTTTTTTACCCATGGGCTCAGTGGAATTCTCAGTGAGTTATATACGAGCTGAGCATACCTGCTATACGTTGAGGATTGCAGATCAGGGATCTATTTTGTTAGTATTGATAATTCTAGGAAAAATTCAGATATCACTCATTTTTCCATTTTTTTTATAATAATATAAATTTTATATGAAAAGCTTCAGAGATTAAATATGTGTTTGTTAGTATTGTTTAGCATAGCAGAAACTTCAGACATAAAGGATCCATTTTGTCTGTATTGATAATCATAAAAGAAACTTCAGAGATTTGGGATCCATTTTATCAGTATTTATAATCCTTGGAGAAACTTATCAGAGATTAGGGATTACGCATTTATAATCTTAAGAGAAACTTCAGAGATAAGGGATCATTTTGTCCATATTGATAATCCTAGGAGCATTTCTTTCAAAAACCAGAGATTTGTTTTAATAAAATTGATGATTACAGGAGAAACTTCAGAGAAATAGTTTAATCCTTTGATCATAAAAAGGTTTTATTAACAAAATGACTTTTGGAGACCAAGGTTTTTCTGTACGACTCTTTTTCGCAAGATGATCAACAACTCGCTATTTCACTCACACTCTAAAACAAAAACACCGAACAAAATAATCTAACACTTGCTGTAACTGTTGACATGTTCGCTGTTGTCAGAAACTTTTAAAGTGTTTACGCCTTTAAACTCTGTTACGACTATATTCTTTTTTTTTTGTACGGAAAATAGGAATTGATTCAATATAAACATACACATAGTTGTTACCAAGGTTTTCCGATAAATGTCAAGGAAAGAGTACCGCACAAAATACCTAACGCATAAAGCTTGGGACTTTTTTGCATATCGATTTTACCTCTGACCGATCGATCAAAAATAATTACTGCACACTAATCATGGCTTTTTACATAATACCTTGATAATACGGGACTTTGTGTTAATTGATTTTCATATGTGTGCATTTTGTCTCACACATTTTGCCATATGATTAAAATTTGATTTATTATTTGTCAAAGCTATAAGAAAAACAATCATATATTCTGTTAAATCAGTAATAAGAAGTAGGTATAAATACAAGGTTTTCATTTCTTATCCTTGTAAATTGTGCCGGTAAATTTTGCCCATTGTCCTGGGCCTGTAGCGCTATAATTCGGCCTATTTACAGTGTTTAGCTGCTGGAGTTTTCGTCGGGCTTTTTTTTTAGTAAAGGATAATAACCAGTTACTATATCCGATCCGGGACCAGTGTTATACAGACTATCCCTCAGAGGATTACAAGATAACCGAAGAGATCAACGCAAAAACGGCAATTTAGTCACTGAGTAGGGATAAGAGATATATATGCAAAAACGGCAATTTAGTCACCGAGTAGGGATAAGAGATATATATGCAAAAACGGCAATTTAGTCACCGAGTAGGGATAAGAGATATATAATTATGCAAAAACGGCAATTCCGAGTAATGAAAAGAGATCAATTCTAAAATTCCGATTCTGTGTAGGGATAAGATATCGATGAAATGAAAAACATAAAAGAAAACATAAAAAAAGAAAACGAAACAACGGAGATTCTGCTTAGGATTAAGAGACCAATGCAAAATCGGTGAGTCAGTGTAAAGTTTAGTGATTCATGCAAAAACGGCGATATGGTAATGATATCCTCAATCTTATTAGAGGCTGCTTTAGGGTGAGGCATGATGAACAAATAGTACAGGATTCAGAAATATGAAAATAATTAATGGAGAGAAGATAAGAAATGTTTTATTCTTGATAAAGAAAAAAGAAACAAAAACAAAACCAAAAAAAAAAAAGACAAGAAAAAAACAAAACAAAAACAAAATAAAACAAAACAAAGGAGGATCTTGCTGCGTGAAAAATTCTCTCTCTCTCTCTCTCTCTCTCTCTCTCTCTCTCTCTCTCTCTCTCTCTCTCTCTCTCTCTCAATCTCTCTCTCCGTCTATCTATGAATCTATCTAAAATGCCCTCTCTTTTTCTTTCTTTTTACTTTGTAGACTGTCCACCTCTCTTTAATTGTATGCATGCAGTTTGTTACCTCTTCCCCTCTTTTCAACTCTAATCGCTTGTTGATTTTCCTTTCACATGTTTTTTTTTTTTTAAGAAATCATTAAATATTACATGTTAGGAAGTTGACTTCTTAACTCTTCACGAATAATCTCTCATAAATCTGTACTTTCTCTCTCTCTCTCTCTCTCTCTCTCTCTCTCTCTCTCTCTCTCTCTCTCTCTCTCTCTCTCTCTCTCTGGTCGACCTCATTCCGCTTTTTTTTTTACATTTTTTTAGTGAAACCCTTTTTTCCTAATATATTTCTTTTCTTTATTTCATTTTTTTTGTAATAGGTTTTGTCGAAAGAATATATATCTAACAAGATTATAATTGTTTGATTAATATTTATATTTATAGGGAGGATGAAAAATAATAGAACTAAAAAGAAACAAGTATACTATTCTTCATAATGCTTTCAAGCCATTTACCAACATTTAGTTGAAAACAGATTTAAAAAAATGTATCATCATAATGTATCATTCAACTGCTGGCTTACTTTCAAAGACAGAAAGAGCTGCAAATGACCTCACGAGAACATCATCATTTCTAAGACATTGTTTAGAGACGGCTACGAGATGACCAGTTTCAAACTCACGTACTAACCTGGCCGGGGGGCTTTGACCAAGCCTGATATTGTCAATCATCGAAGTGAGAGCTGATTTACTGCCCCCCCAGTAGCCCTGTGGACCTCAGCTGATCCTCCCAGGTTTAAGACCTGGCACGCTAGAAACGAAGAGCCTCGGGAGAAACCGGCGTTTGGGACACTGAATTATTAAAACAGTGGAGACGAAAGCTTTTCCTCCTACAAAAAAGGGTCAATTAATTGACGTGTCAAAGATAAGGGAAAGAAAGAAAGAGGGAGGCAAAGAGAAAGAGACAATGGGAGAGACAAAGGGAGAGGGAGGGAGAGGGGTAGAGAAGGAGAGGGAGAAAAGGTGAGAAAGTGAGAGACAGAGAGAAAGAGAGAGAGAAAGAGAGAGAGAGAGAGAGAGAGAGAGAGAGAGAGAGAGAGAGAGAGAGAGAAAAGGAGAGAAACTGAGAGACAGAGAAAGAAAAGGTGAGAAAGTGAGAGACATTGAGAGGGAGAAAGAGAGAGAGAGAGTGAGAGAGAGAGAAAAAGAGAGTTAGAGAGAGAGTGAGAGAGAGAGTGAGAGAGAGAGAGAGAGAGAGAGAGAGAGAGAGAGAGAGAGAGAGAGAGAGAGAGAGAGAGAGAGAGAGAGAGATCTAAGCTAAAGAAAGAATTTGATCATAAAGGACTTCGACATGCATAGTGCAATTTTTGTTACACACATCCAACAGTCTCCTACTTGTGACACACCGTGTCCACTCGGCCGGATTACAAAACCCAGGAACGTATTATACAAAATAGTCACCAAAATGATCGCAAACGGTTAGTTTCTTTTATTATTGAAGCGTATTAAACAGCTAGCCTTTCCGCTGAAGAAGCCTTATTGTTCTGCTTTCTAAATAACCTGTGCACTTACATTTTTTTACGATCACATTTCCCATCGAACTGTGCCTCACGTCTGCCCAAGCATAGTTTTAACTGTAAATTTTTTATCAAACTAATCAAGTGGCTTTGAGAGCTACATGACACCTGGAAACAAATTCAAAATAATATATATATATATATATATATATATATATATATATATATATATACATCTCCAGAAATACGATTTTGTGATTAAAATTAGAATTATGTATCTCCTGGACAATCTTGTATTCTCCACCTACTGGGCTACTGGTTTTTAATTTACCTGTTAACAATGAAAGTGACTATTTTTATGTTTTTGAGCAAAATTCAGCTTAAAACAGATGGAATCAGTTGAGTAAATCAGTTCAGACTGTCATGATCACAAATTCTAGTGATGCTATTGAGGTGCCGCACATGATTTACGTACCTCTGAGCATGGGTCGTAACGCAACTAGGACGAGGTTTTCCTATTGCCGTGAGCAAATCAGCCAGCGCTGTGTATATAGATAAGGCGCGTTAGCCGGGAAAACAGCATGTTCGGGAAAACAGTATGTTCGGGAAAACAGCGTGTTCGGGAAAACAGCATTTTCGGGAAAACAGCATGTTTGGGAAAACAGCATGTCCGGGAAAACAGCACGCCCGGGAAAACAGCATGTTCGGGAAAACAGCATGTTCGGAAAAAACCGATATGCTACGTCCCGCTGGTTACGATAAGTTTATGCAAATGATGTAGGTCAGTCCAAAAGTTATACTGACCTAATGAAGCTAAGGACCCGTTACTCTTGACTTCGTTACCTTTAAGCTGGCGCCATTTGCGTACAACTAGTTGTAAACAAACAGAAAAAAAAAAAACTGCACGATTTTTTAAACCTTGTAAATTGAACTATGTAACAGATTGTCAACAGTTTGTGAATCATCAGCCTAATCTAATATCATCTCGATCGAATTTCCAGAATGATAATTAAATAATATCAGTTTGAAACGAACTCTGTTGTGGGAAAAAAAATCTGTGGAGACAAATTAGTTTATATTGTTTGGCGCACTAGCACTGAGTTGCTGCTTTTCTAATGGATGAACTTTTCAGAGCTAGACGTGTAAAAGAGTGAAAGTGTGAAAGAGAAATGTTGGAGACATCAGTTTCATTTGGTTTTCTTTGCTTTGCTACTGATAAAATGGTTTTATCTTTTATAAATAAGCGCAAAAATGTTATATCTTTTCTTACTTTTACGAAGAAGTAAACTCGCTATTTCTCGATTAATAAAAGATGTTCACCGACTGTAATGACTCATATTTTGGTGAAGCGAAACTATTTTTAATGACCGAATCTATTTATTATGAGATACTTTGTATATGGTCTTTCTGAAAAATATCCTTGTAATAGGCTATTTTTTTTAATTAAAATCCATCGAGCCGCTGATTATTATAACAATAGATATCATATCCAACCTACAATCTATATGTTTTTTTTTTTTTTTTTTCACTTTTTAGCAATGTTGTCAGAGATCAAGAATTTTTTTTATTACTTTAACCACACATGATCAAACCTGGGACTCGTTCATCTATAACAACAAACAGCGAATTTTGCTAGTTCCGAGCCTATGACTTAAAGATTGTTTTTCAGTTTTCATTATCGTGCACGTCAAAATAAATTTGCGGCTTGGAATTCCAACAAGGCTGCACACCTTGAGACACTATTATTTTTTAATACTAGTTCATAGCTTTGTAATAAGCGTTTCCAGAAACCTTTAAATAGATTAGCAAAGTACAGAACTAACTGATCTCCAGTGTTCACTTTCTGTGGTCGGTGACGTGAGCCTGTGAGTCTGATCCCACACGACCGATAACTCATCTATCTAGCCCTACCCGGTCATATTTGTTGTCTCCGCTTGAATTGACACTCTAGGTCTAATAATAGCACGGATTTGTTCCGTGCCTGATTGCCGGGAAGTCAACAGAGAGGTTGTTGGAGAGCCTGTTGCTAATTGCAGCAAAGTCAACAGACAATCTATTGATTTGCCTGTGAGAAGCTTGTGAAGCTTAGGCGACGAAAAGTTAGTAGAAAAAGGAAAAAAAAAAACGCACTCTCAACTCTTTTGCTCCTTAGTTGTCCTTTTCGTCAAAGCCTGGCAGTACAGAATAATATGATTGTGGGTGGGTTATATGAACCAAGCAATTAATGTCACACAAAGGTTTCATCAATCAAGTAATACATGTTTATGATTCGATATTACATTGAAAAACCACCAAAGAAAACATTCACATCACTCCACATGAATATTTTCAAAGAATCGATAGTTTATCATCGACAAGAAAATATATCATTTAAAAAAATACCAGTAACTAACTTTTGCTCCCTTCACTAACCAATATACTTCCCAAAAGTCAGGTTTATATATTATTCAGCATTCTTCTTACTCGATATGAATATTTCAAAGAATCTATAGTTTATTATCGACAAGGAAAAATAGATCATTCAAAAAAAAAATCAGTAACTTCTGCTTTCTTCACTGACCAATACACGCCCCAAGTGGCAGGTTTAGAGACTGAAACAGCTTCAATATTGACACAGAATATTCCTCTTTCGACAAGATTTAGAACGCTTATTGTCCCAGGTCTAGATCTAGGCCTAGGCTTTCAGCAAGATTAGATCGCTGCAGATCTTTCCCTGAACAGAATTCGCTTAGCGAGAAGTGATGACAAATGTGTCATATGTGAAATGAAGCTCAGGGGCAATCATGGAGCTGGTTTGGGGGAAAAATATTTCTTTCTATTTTAAAGTTACGAACGAGCTCTTGCTACTAAATATGTGGCATTCGAGGCTTCCTAAAATACGGGCCAAGTCACCGAAGTAAACAAACTTTAGCAGCAAGTTTAACATTAACAATGAGCTATTATCATTTACCTATCTGGCAGAGCTAGGCAGATAGATATTTTAGTTGCGCAGGCCTTATAGGCTGAATTATAAGTGCATTCTTGGTACAATTCTGTCCTTTTTATGCCCAAAGGTTAAAAGAAATAGATCGCTATAAATCAAATATGGTAGAGTTTGTTCACTTCGGTTACTCGGCCCGTATTTTAGGAAGCCTGGGTGGCATTAGTTGGTGGGAGGTTTGAGAGATTTGGCTGATACAGACTGGCAAGTTAAAAATAAATTGAAATATAATAATGGCAAAGTGTTGCGTGTAACAAACCTGCATTCTGAAACGTTTTAAGGGCACAGCAACCGTTATGTATATATATATATATATATATATATATATATATATATATATATATATATATATATTTCCCCACCCCCCTTTCCCTCCTTTTGTTCATACTTAGAGCGAGCGCTTTGCCTCAAAGGCCACCAGAGCTCGGCTTCCTCAGGCTGAAGCGCTCTCTCGAGTGTGATGATAGAAAGTTGCTGCACTTGGCACCGCGTGCGGCTGACACAGAAGCTAAGCGTCCCCATGAGAGCTTGCATAACGCCTGACACGACAAATCCACCTCTATAGCTGCGGGTTCAGTGCAGGAGGGGAGAGATGCCAGGAGCAATAAAGATAAACTCGAGAAATTATAAACATTTTACGGGCTTTTAAACCACGCAGCCATAATATGGACGTTGAAACGTTGACGAGGAGGTCGTTGTTTGAGAATCCCAACAGATTGATAGAGAGTGTGGATTTTGGAAACAAAGTTTTTTGTGAGTCCCATGGAACATATTTTTTAGTCTTTGAGATGGGTTTTTCTTTGTTTAGTTTTATTTAAAATTTAATCTCTACGTGGCTGAGAAATTCTATATCCATTTTTAATTTCTTCACCCGCGATTAATACACCTACATTTCATCTTATCTTATCTTTTAAGTTTGGCGAACAACCTTTATCCTTCGATTTTCTCACAGATAAGCAGGCATGCGATATAGAGATATTTGATATAAATCAATACTCTTCAAGTCCACATACTTCATCCTACAAATAATACAAAACATTTTAAAATGTCTTCAAGTTTATTGCGAAGTGCTTCGAATAAAAATGTTGCTCGTGATTTTTGAACAGTCACCTTCAAATCTCCTTTCTGAAGCAAAGACATCAATTCTCTAATTGAATTTTAAGGCAATAAATAAAAGTCTTTTTGGTGGAAAAAAAAAGAAGGAGCACAGAGAAATTCAGAGATCAGCGCAAACAAAAAGGTGACGCTTAATAAGAGAGAGATAACAGAAGAGACAATGAGCTAGTCAACAAATTTCGAGCCAATTTTCCTCAACACTGATTTAAAAAAAAATATATTTAGATCAAGGGGAGTAAGATCTAATCCGATGCCTGGAACAGAAATAAAACTCAAAAATATTGACTGTTTAAGAGAACTGCATTATTCGCCCTCGCGAGACGTATCAAGAAAACTATCCAGTCCACAGTTGCATAACGTCGATACAAATCAAGTAATTTTCGACAGGAGTGCAATTTAGACCAAAACAATTTCAGTAGAAATCAGAAGTCGTTAAGGTTGCTTTACAACTCGTTACCGTTTCTAATAAACTGATAGCAAACTTTACCATGATCGTATTCCTTTCTTAAAAAAACCCTAAAAAACTACTATGCAATCATGATCAAGTTCCCTTTTATTATTGATCAATACCGTCTATAATTTTCTCTTTGCCGGCTTGAATCATTTAGTCAAGGGCCGTAAAACCAGTTCGATCTGCCCTCGCTAAGATGCTGTTTCGCCCGCGAGTGTATTAAACTTTTGTTCTGCTCTGAATCTTTTAAAGTGATTTGAACATACTAAGTGATCTAGATCCATGGACTGGTTTACTTTACTGAAAAACATGCCTGGAGAAACTTTATATCATTGTCGCCTAAGTATGAATGAATAAGGAGAACATATCTGTTGTATAATCACAAGTGATAATCATATAAATTGTCCCAACAGCACTGTATAGATCTATACATCATACTCAATCTATTGTTAGCAATAACATATCCCTATCTATATGCAAATCTTGGTTCCTTATTGACGATTGAACTGCTTTTTATTAAAGCAGTTTTTACCGATGAATCCAGTTTTCCCGCTATCTTGTGAAAGTTATTTCCTTTCTTATTTCGGTCAAAGGCTATGCTTTGATGAACAACGCATCGTGTACAGGTTTCCGTATTTGTTATTTGTACTTCAAGTCGCTGCCATTCGCTGCTATGCCGTGATCACTACTATTGATCTCGACTAGTCCCCCTAAATCTATTAATTTCATAATCTGTGGCGTCTATGACCGCAATTTTTTCGACTGTTGACAAATTAATTGTTGCGCAGTGATTAGCAAAATACAAGGCTCTCCGAGGCCTCATCTTAACACAGCGCCGAGTGTTGTTAGATCGAGATAAAATATCTTCTCTAGACCGTATTAATTCACCAAAAATAACTTTCCGAGGATCTTAAACTAATGCTATTTGCATGGTCTACATGATTTATTGCAAGTTGCTTTAGGCCTCGATTTATTCTATCAGAAGCATAGGTTGGGCGACAGACGATGCTCGGTCAGATATTCCAGTTGTCTGTAATGTTTATACATCTGTAGCGACGGCTGTCATTGGCGGACTTTCTCTCCATAGTTTCGAAATAAATCCTAGAGCAAGAGTACAAAAAAAGTGGTTTTGGTCTATACTTTCTTTCTCTGTCTAACTCCTAGTCTCTTTTTTTCCTCTCTGTAGGTGTTTGTTCCGTTCTGACTTTCCAACTTTTTTATTCGTTTTCCGTCTCGAAACAAAACTTTTTGTTTCCCAACACTGCTTCGATAAATATCCAATTTACATGCAAACCTCGTCGGGGAGATGGAGGCAGAGACAAAGACAGAGAGACAGAGACAAAGACAGTGATAGAAAAGGGAAAAAAGTTATGAAAGCTAAAGATTTTCCAGTCTACTCTTTTCTCCGTATTCTATAAGTTTCATTTTACAACTCTAGAGTGCATTTTTTGAAGCAAAGTAATCTTTGATTTAAAAACAATACCGTTTTAGGATTTTGAGGGCAGTAAAAAATTAAATGAAATCTACCAGAGTTACCAAAGAATAGGAAAGTTCACGAAGCAGCTCTAGAACCTTCGAAAATTTCCTAGAAAAAAATTTTTCTTACTCGTCTTGGAATGCGATCGAACGGTGTTTCTTGAGCCTTTCTCACTGGCCAGAAATATGATAGATCTACGTCGTTCTGGGCACAGATGAGTTTTTATTAGAAGACTGGAGCCAAGAATTACAATGAAAATTTGTATCTTTATCTTCTTTTTTTCATATTACATTGTTTTGAAAAATTTACAGGCATGTCACATATTTTTCACAAGACTTAAGTTTTGAACAATAGCGATTTTTTGTTTGTTTCTAAAGAATATAAAGAAAATTAAATGATTTTGACCGGAGCTCAAACAGATCATGGCTTATGATGGCCGGTCAAACTTTTTGATTTTGAAATCGAAATGGGAATCGTGTTTCTGCAACTCCACATTATCTTATGTTTCCCTCAAGTTTACTTCACCTCTGTGTTTCGTTAGTTTTTTAATCCATCAACATAATGCATTCTTATCCTTATTTCTGCCCCTATCTGATTGTTTGCACACTAAGTATCGGTAAAAAAGCAAAACATATTAAGGAAAACAAAAAAAAAAAAACCAAAAAAATCCCAAATAACCCATCTTATTTTTTTCTTCACTGTCTCTTTTTGTCTCTGTACTAAGTCTCTCTCCCCTCCTCTCTCTCTCTCTCTCTCTCTCTCTCTCTCTCTCTCTTTCTTTCTCTCCCCTGCCATGTCTCTCTCTGTCGCTCAGATGTAATCGACTTATATTAAATGATTTATTTTGACCCCCCCCCCTCTAGTGTTTCGATATTGTTACTCTGGAAAGGACAATGAAACGGGACACTGACATTTTTTCTGTTTTTTTCTTTTAATTTCTCCCCCGGTTGTTTCCTAGAAAAACCTTTTTCCTCTTGTGGTTGTCCGGATTTACGGCCAGTATTGTTGTGCTTGCACTTTAAAAATATTTCTTTTCTCCCAGCCAAACTTGTTTTGTCGCCAACAGGACATTTGACTAAGCCCAGATTGCATTTAATTGCTCTGTTATTTTTGGTCTGTTTTTACATTCTCTATCAAAATCTCTCTCTCTCTCTCTCTCTCTCTCTCTCTCTCTCTCTCTCTCTCTCTCTCTCATAATTTCTCTCACCAACTCTTCTCTCTATCGATCTTTCTGACCACCATCTCTATTTTTCCCTACCTGTCTATCTGCACTTGCCTTCTGTTTCAATCTCTCTGAATGTATCATAAATATCTCTATCACTAGGAGTATGTGTACTCACATCCCCAAGGGCATACCATACTCTCCCTCCCTCATTTCTCTCCCTCTCTCTCTCTCTCTCTCTCTCTCTCTCTCTCTATCTATCTATCTATTTATCTATCTATCTATCTGCTGCTTTCTGTTTGAATCTCTCTGAATATAGCATTTATCTCTGTCAGTAGGAGTTTATGTACTCACGACCCGAAAGGCATATTATACCCCCCACCTCTCTCTCTCTATCTGTTTGAATCTCTCTGGATATAGCATTTATCTGTCAGCAGGAATCTATGTACCCCCAACCCCAAACGCATATTATACTCTCTCTCTCTCTCTCTCTCTCTCTCTCTCTCTCTCTCTCTCTCTCTCTCTCTCTCTCTCCCTCTGTTTGAATCTCTCTGAATATAGCATTTATCTCTGTCAGCAGGAATCTATGTACTCACGACCCCAAAGGCATACCGCACTCGTCACTGGATCTCATCTATCCTGACACATTGATTTTCTTTTCAATGGGCTGGAGCTATTTCTTCTGTCGCTCTATGTCTCCGTCTGTCTCTCTCTCTCTCCTCTCCCTCTGTCTCTCTCAATGTTTATATGTCTATCTGCCGGTTTCTATAATTTTTTTTTTTTGTAATTTCTACCCCCCCCTCTCTCTCTCTCTATCTCTCTCTCTTTCTCTTTCCCTTTTTTTTTCCATGAATCTCCCCCGCTCAATCCTTGCTTTGTTCCTAGCTCTCTCAGCCACTTTGTCGATGGTAGTCTAAAGTACCCACTTTATACTGTGATTAAAAAAGTTAACTTAATATTTCTGTCAAAAGAAAAGATTTTTTGCAGCACTTAGTCAATTTTTCTCTTTTAACTTTTTAGAACTTATGCATCCATTTTCACATTACTGAGTTATTTTTCAGTCTTTAAGTATGCTCGTGCCTTTTTTCAGGGGGTTAGAGGTCCATGGTTGTTTTATGGTGGGCGGGATTTGTGTAACATTATAAGCATTTTTTTTTATTTTGATTTAAAAGGAGTGAGAATATTTTTCATCTGAGATAAAAGATATGCACCAGTAATATAGATGTTGTTTTATGATGGAGGAAGGAAGGGATTAGAACAAATAAGAGGAAGAGGGGAGGGGAAGATGTACAAGAAAGAGGAAAGGAGGGTGGTAGATCAGATGTTAATGTAAAGGAAGAGATGATAAATGCATAGCTACCGTGCCCACGAAAGAGAGTTTAAAAAATCCCTAAGATTGAAAAGTTATTTTTTAATCAACCAACAAAACGTAGAGCTATCCAAATCCACGGAAGAGTGTTTAAAAAATCTTCAAGATTCACAAGTAGTTTTATTATCAACCCAACTTGGATACAATCATAGAAACAAGTTTCTGTCTGGAGAGGCCAGGCATACTTCTAAGTACCGCTACGATTATGGATCTGACACTTTGGCTGTGTTTGTCTCTAATATGAATCTTTAAAGGCGTTTCAATGGTTTTTTTTTTTTTAATTCTCTCTAAGCATCATTTTACTTCTTTAAGCAGACTCGAGAAAGGTCACGAGTGCTTACTTGAACTTTGCTAAAGACAAATAGAGGCTGCCGATTTAAACACTGTAATCTGTTACGGTCCTCACACTCATATTTTCCGATGCTCAAAATGTTCAGTTCCAGGTAATTCAGAGTATTTTTTTGGGCTCAAATCAATGGCAAAGAAAGGTTTTGTTAAACTGGCCAAATTTAAACCACTCCGGATGAACTCATCAACAGAGTGTAAGAGCAATAATCATTAGTTCAGCTCTATCGTATCTCACCATATCTCACAGTATCTCACCATAATTATTTCACCGTACCTCACCGTGATGCACGAAGAGAATAGTTTGATCTGAAATATGAATGTTATACGCAATCATTATAATGGCACAGGGTACAATATTTTTTGTATTAGATATAATTTTACATTTTTCTGTCTCTGTCTGTCTGTCTGTCTCTAACTCTCACTCTCTCTCTCTTTTGCCTTTCTATTTGTCTCTGTCTCTCTAGATCTCTCTCTATCTTTCTGACTCTCTCTGTTTCTTCTTCTCTCTGTCATTCTGTCTGTCTCTTTGTCTCTCTCTGCTTTTTCTTCTCTGTCTGTCTGTCTGTCTGTCTGTCTGTCTCTCTCTCTCTCTCTCTCTCTCTCTCTCTCTCTCTCTCTCTCTCTCTCTCTCTCTCTTGTCTTTTAATAAACACTCTCCCGCACCAGCTCTGTACAGGTCTCTAATCGAAGAGAGAGAGAGAGAGAGAGAGAGAGAGAGAGAGAGAGAGAGAGAGAGAGAGAGAGAGAGAGAGAGAGAGAGAGAGAGAGAGACGCCTGTAACCATTTGGCCAACAGCATAAATTCTCACCTCTGCGAGGACCTCGCGATATACTAAATCTAGCTCTGTGTCTTGTTGTTGAACCAGGGTATTTTTGACGATGTTGAGTTGGGTAGGGTTATCATTGATTTTACTGTGCAATGTTCCTGATGCACCAGTTTCAATTTTATAGGGTTTTTCGATTAAGCACTCTCTTATGAATTGATAATGACAGTTTATCGATACATCAAGAAATATATTTGGTCTCAAGTGTGCAACCGAAAAAAGCATTTAACTAAACACTTGTTTTCTCGCAGTAAATAACAACAAATAAAATGCAAACCGATTTTTTCCCTACGTTTATTGAATTCCTTGTAAAAAAAAATCCTAAAAAAATTTTTTTTTAACCATACATTTTTTTCTATTTCAAGATCGTAATTTTATTCTTAACAACCAGTCACAAATATATTTTTGCTTAAGTAATCACTATTTACGATTTAGTTTTTTCACTTTTTCTTAATCTAATTTTAAACTTTACCGATTATTTTCATCAATGTTTCAAAAGTTTTGATCGAAACTGTATTTTGAAATTCTACCACTATTTGTCAGACTAAAGCTTCAAAATGTATAGACCCCGTCAACGCAGGTTGAATGCTTCCATATGATTGGTAGGTTGTATGCTTCAATATGACTGATAGGTTGAATGCCTCCATATGAGTGATAGGTTGAATGCTTCCATATGACTGGTAGATTGAATGCTTCCATATGACTGGTAGATTGAATGCTTCCATATGACTGGTAGATTGAATGCTTCCATCTGACTGGTAGGTTGAATGCTTCCATATGACTGGTAGGTTGAATGCTTCCATCTGACTGGTAGATTGAATGCTTCCATATGACTGGTAGATTGAATGCTTTCATCTGACTGGTAGGTTGAATGCTTCCATCTGACTGGTAGATTGAATGCTTCCATATGACTGGTAGATTGAATGCTTCCATATGACTGGTAGGTTGAATGCTTCCATATGACTGGTAGGTTGAATGCTTCCATATGACTGGTAGGTTGAATGCTTCCATATGACTGGTAGGTTGAATGCTTTCATATGACAGGTAGGTTGAATGCTTCCATATGACTGGTAGGTTGAATGCTTCCATATGACAGGTAGATTGAATGCTTCCATATGACTGGTAGGTTGAATGCTTCAATCTGACTGGTAGGTTGAATGCTTCCATATGACTGGTAGGTTGAATGCTTCCATATGACTGGTAGGTTGAATGCTTTCATATGACAGGTAGGTTGAACGCTTCCATCCGACCGGTAGATTGAATGCCTCCATATGACTGGTAGGTTGAATGCTTCCATCTGACTGGTAGGTTGAATGCTTCCATATGACTGGTAGGTTGAATGCTTCCATATGACTGGTAGGTTGAATGCTTCCATATGACTGGTAGGTTGAATGCTTCCATATGACTGGTAGATTGAATGCTTCCATATGACTGGTAGGTTGAATGCTTCCATATGACTGGTAGATTGAATGCTTCCATATGACTGGTAGGTTGAATGCTTCCATATGACTGGTAGGTTGAATGCTTCCATATGACTGGTAGGTTGAATGCTTCCATATGACTGGTAGGTTGAATGCTTTCATATAACTGGTAGGTTGAATGCCTCCATATGACTGGTATGTTAAATGCTTCTATATGACTGGTAGGTTGAATGCTTCCATCGCACTGGTAGATTGAATGTTTTCATATGGCTATTAAATTGAATGCTATCATATGACTGGTAGGTTGAATGCTTCCATATGACAGGTAGATTGAATGCTTCCTATGACAGGTAGATTGAATGGTTCCATATGACTGGTAGGTTGAATGCTTTCATCTGACTGGTAGGTTGAATGCTTCCATCTGACTGGTAGATTGAATGCTTCCATCTGACTGGTAGATTGAATATTTCCATATGACTGGTAGGTTGAATGCTTCCATATGACTGGTAGGTTGAATGCTTCCATATGACTGGTAGGTTGAATGCTTCCATATGACTGGTAGGTTGAATGCTTCCATATGACTGGTAGGTTGAATGCTTCCATATGACTGGTAGGTTGAATGCTTTCATATGACAGGTAGGTTGAATGCCTCCATATGACTAGTATGTTGAATGCTTCTATATGACTGGTAGGTTGAATGCTTCCATCGCACTGGTAGATTGAGTGCTTCCATCCGACCGGTAGATTGAATGCCTCCATATGACTGGTAGGTTGAATGCTTCCATCTGACTGGTAGGTTGAATGCTTCCATATGACTGGTAGGTTGAATGCTTCCATATGACTGGTAGGTTGAATGCTTTCATATGACTGGTAGGTTGAATGCTTCCATATGACTGGTAGGTTGAATGCTTCCATATGACTGGTAGGTTGAATGCTTCCATATGACTGGTAGGTTGAATGCTTCCATCTGACTGGTAGATTGAATGCTTCCATATGACTGGTAGGTTGAATGCTTCCATATGACTGGTAGATTGAATATTTCCATAAGACAGGTTGAATGTTTCCATATGACTGGTAGGTTGAATGTTTCCATATGGCTGGTAGATTGAATGCTTCCATATGACTGGTAGGTTGAATGATTCCATTTTACTGGTAGGTTGAATGTTTTTATATGGCTGATAAATTGAATGCTTCCATATGACTGGTAGATTGAATGCTTCCATATGACTGGTAGGTTGAATGCTTCCCTATGACAGGTAGATTGAATGGTTCCATATGACTGGTAGGTTGAATGCTTCTATCTGACTGGTAGGTTGAATGCTTCCATATGACTAGTAGGTTGAATGCTTTCATATGACTGGTAGGTTGAATGTTTCCGTATGGCCTGTAGATTGAATGCCTCCATGTGACAGGTTGAATGTTTCCATATGACTGGTAGGTTGAATGCTTCTATCTGACTGGTAGACTGAATGCTTCCATATGACTGGTAGGTTGAATGCTTCCATCTGACTGGTAGATTGAATGCTTCCATATGACTGGTAGATTGAATGCTTCCATATGACTGGTAGGTTGAATGCTTCCATATGACTGGTAGGTTGAATGCTTCCATATGACTGGTAGGTTGAATGCTTTCATATGACTGGTAGGTTGAATGCTTCCATATGACAGGTAGATTGAATGCTTCCATATGACTGATCGATTAGAAATAGAATAGAAATGTGTGCAATCCGTTTAGTTTTCAATACACGAAAAATGATGAAAGTCAGAGCTTGTGCACAGGAAAACTTTGTGGTTCGAAAATGAGTTATAAGTGAGCTCACGGTCCTTCTCACGAGTAAATACATGCATTTATTCAAGACGACTTTAGTCTTAAAAAAAGAAAACTCAGTGTGCAGAGATCCTCTAACCAAAACGTACATTTTCATACAATGGATTTGAAAGAAACAAAAATACAGACTTAATCTTTTTTATCTCCTTGTTACAAATTTCCAAATATATATATATATATATATATATATATATATATATATATACATATATAAATGTTCCTAGCTACTGTTTTATGAAAGAGATCTTTCTTGAAGACCTTAAAGATAAATAAAGCTCAGAGCTTACGGTGAAATGAAGCATAATCAAATGCAAGCCACGCCAATCAGAACACAACTGAGTATGCATGCTTATTCCGACATCTAGCTTGAGTTATGACTATAATTATGATCATACCTTTATATGCTGCTAGGGTTCAAACTCACTGTCTCCCAAACTGAGTTGCAAGCTCTTGCTGACATCTAGCTTGATCCCTGTCGGTATAATCATACCCTTAGATGCTGGGTCTAACTTCCGTCAGGATTCGAACTCACTGTCTCCCAAACTGAGTTGAAAGCTCTTCTTGACATCTAGCTTGATCCCTGTCGGTATAATCATACCCTTAGATGCTGGGTTTAGCTTCCGTCAGGATTCGAACTCACTGTCTCCCAAACTGAGTTGAAAGCTCTTCTTGACATCTAGCTTGATCCCTGCCTGTATAATCATACCCTTAGATGCTGGGTCTAGCTTCCGTCAGGATTCGAACTCACTGTCTCTCAAACTGAGTTGCAAGCTCTTGCTGACATCTAGCTTCAATGGTGACTGTTATATTTATACTCTTAGATGCCGTATTGCCACCAGGATTTGAACTCACTCTCTCCCAAACTGAGGCTTAGACCAACCAGGACATCCCATTATTTGTCTCTAAATCATAATAAAAGCCATACCATTTAGTACCATTTGACGCCTTTTCAATCTCTCTCGATCTATAAGTAATTGATTTTAGCGAAATCACAGGCCACTCATGAAAACATTTTTTAAAAACTTTTTTTCGCCTGGAGGTGAGAACAGTGCAGGACGTAGAGGGCCAAAATACACATTCTACTTAATTTGTCCTTTTTTACTTAAAGGTTGTGATTCATGGCGAAATTGTCATTTGTATCGAATACTGAGCTTCAAATAACATCAAATTACATTTTCTTCATTTTTTTAATCACAAAAAATAGTTGGAAAGTTTTTAATTAAACTTTTAGCAAAATAATTTTATTTTTCAAAGTTTTAATCTAAACTATGAATGTATTACAATTTTCATATCAGTTTAATATATGGCATGATAAAAAAAACAACAGCATATGTTCAGATTTCATTTTGTCGGGCCTGTCGCAAAGATTTATTAACTTGCAAGGCTTCAAAGCCAAACTAACAGGTCGTTTATCCGACTCAGTCACATAGCTGGACAGAAGCCAGCCAGACTAACAGGTCGTTTATCCGACTCAGGTCACATAGCTGGACAGAAGCCAGCCAGACTAACAGGTCGTTTATCCGACTCAGGTTACATAGCTGGACAGAAGCCAGCCAGACTAACAGGTCGTTTATCCGACTCAGGTCACATAGCTGGACAGAAGCCAGCCAAACTAACAGGTCGTTTATCCGACTCAGGTCACATAGCTGGACAGAAGCCAGCCAAACTAACAGGTCGTTTATCCGACTCAGGTCACATAGCTGGACAGAAGCCAGCCAGACTAACAGGTCGTTTATCCGACTCAGGTCACATAGCTGGACAGAAGCCAGCCAAACTAACAGGTCGTTTATCCGACTCAGGTCACATAGCTGGACAGAAGCCAGCCAAACTAACAGGTCGTTTATCCGACTCAGGTCACATAGCCGGACAGAAGCCAGCCAGACTAACAGGTCGTTTATCCGACTCAGGTCACATAGCTGGACAGAAGCCAGCCAAACTAACAGGTCGTTTATCCGACTCAGGTCACATAGCTGGACAGAAGCAAGCCAGATTGATCAATCGACTCATCTAGCAGCTTCAGTTACCTCTGAGCTGGCGGCAAGATTTGTAGAGAGGAGACCTGGATATGTGTAGAGGCCTGGCCACATAAAAGAGTGTGTGAGAGAAAATTGGGTGCATATGTGGCAGAGGGATAATGGATCTAGATAAAAATTTAGTGCGCTTTTTATTACTTTTGTTTTAAATTTCAAAGCAACTTATATGAAAATATAGAGCATAAAGTAAAGCTATGTCAGAATGGCTGGAAGTAATTGGTGTAACTGTTATAGTATGACTTATTTTACATGTAGTCCTCGCGTATCTTATAGTAATGAAATCTCGCATACAATAAATCCCATTGTAGTAATTAACTACAGTTCTGAAGAAGAAACAGCCAGTCGAGCAGATCTTAGATTCTGTTATGGCTTTCAAACAGTCGATCTAGTGCCGCGCCACCAGTGCTGCTTTCCTGTCCCATCAGAAGGGAACATGTCTAGCCGCAGTGATGAGTGGAGGATTAGCTCAATTAACGACATGGTAGTTTTTGGGGGGTCCTTCCCTCCTTGTCTCTGTAGAGTTGCAGGTTAGTGGAGTCTCAACAGATTGTCAGTTCGTGAAACAGCCGAACACAGGCTGCATCTGCTGTCACCATAGCACCATGCCCAGACGTTGCTAGTGGAGATAATACACTACGGATTAAGTTTAAAATAACAAAATATGGAGAATATAAAAATGGGAGAAAAGTGTGAGTCATAAAGCCATATCAACACAGGTTAAAGATTTAAGCTTAAAAGCACAGCAGTCAACGATG
>JAWDGP010004172.1:280000-325000 GCA_033675545.1 Elysia crispata
TGATCATTTGTAGCAGCGTATTATATTTCTGAAACGCATAGGTCTCTTCCCTCAGACCTTTATGCTTAATGTGCAACTCAAACTAAAATTTTAACCCACGAACCTTTGTGAAATCGACATACTTTTTTCTTTTTCTGCAATCCAACTTTAACGGTAGGGGTAGCGTGTACTCCTAATCACGATATAAAAACAAAGAAAAATTAATAAACTCGGTGAAATATACCAGTTAATATTTAGGAACGTCCCTACCAATACTGTGTTTTGAAACAAATGAATTTACGATAGAGCAAGAAAAAAAAGATATGAAATGTGATATTTCAGAGATGCTTTGCAAGATTTTCACTTCAGTAATGATAAATTTCGCTAATGAAATTAAAGTCTAGACGGAAACTTTCCCATGAGAAATACTCGCTTTAGACCCCATAGGGACGATTCTCAGGAAAGTCAGATCTGTTTAAAATTAGTCTTATGAAAATCGTTGAGAAATATCATCTGGAGCCATAATTTACCGAGTTTCGGTACGATTGAGCTAATCCTGGAAGCCACCTGAGGTTGAGGAATGGAGCGCGGCAGATCATTTTGTAGGCTACATAGTTTTAAATCGAAACTAAGAGTAAAAACAAGAGTTAAAACGTCAGTTGGATTTTTTGGTATAAACCAAGTAGGCCCTACTAGGACACATGATTATGTAAAAAGAAATTGAAAGAAAAGGGAAAAATATCCCGTATATGAATCGAATTTTTTTTATATATCAGTAAGACTAGTTAGCAGAGAGAAAACCTAAAGAAATTCATAGAGTGCTATTTTGAGTTTAGTGAACAAGAAGAATTCTAGATTTAAAACAAATAAGTTAAGTTGTCTCTTCCATCCGCTCTTTATTTTATTATTATTATTTTTTTTTAAACATGGAATGAAAAGATTTACAATTATCGAGACAAGACGTCGGACAAGCCAGAATTAGATGTGGTTTACAGTATGTGGAACGCTTTTAATTTTAAGTTTCAAGATATTTTATCTTGCAAAATTTTAAAAACTCAGCTGAAAGACTGAAGCTTAACAAAGCCCGGGCATTCTGTAAGCGAAAATCATAAATAATTATATGGCTCCGCACTACCTCTCAGTCGATATGATCTCAGTAACTCAGTAAGTTATGAAAAAACAAATTTTGCAGAACATTCTCTTTCGGTCGAATGCTTCAGAGTGTATCATGTTTTGCAAAATGTTATTGATTTATTTTACTCCAAATTTTTTTCTCCATTTTGTACTAGCAACAGCCTTTCTTTTTTTAATAAGAATTCATGGTTGGTGCATGGCTAAACTTGCTACGCTCGAGAATCTGAAGAATTACATTTTTGAAAAACAATAAAAGGTTTGAAGTTAAAATTTAATTCAATTCAATTCAATCGAATCAAACTTTTTTTTCCACATAAAACTAAACATTTATCTAAAATTTTCCAGAAAAATGACCCTTTGCCGTTCATAGTAATCATAAACAATTAAGACGAAACGTGAAGCACTGATTCACCAACGTAGATTGTTCGCCATTCTTTACAAAATTAGTTTAAGACTAAAACAGCTCTTGATAAACAGCAGACCAGCTCTATTGAAAAATAGTACTTTTTACAAGCATGATTACAGAGTTTTTGCTTAAGCCATATGAAATATTTATGAACATAACAAGAGCGATAAAACCCCATCCACTGCTTGTTTTAGCCTTTTCTAGTCGCCCTACTCTCACTTGTATGGTTCCATACAGGCCAGGAACTATTGGGAAGGAGCAGTCAACATCACAGGACCAAATTTAGTCGAATACCCTTAAGGCCAAATTGTCGGCTTCTTGGTGACTTATTGCTTTATGGTGTCAATACCGTGTTATTCTTTAAGGGTAAATGAGCAGGGAAAAGGTTGGACGTGTAGAAGGATGGATAAATGAAAAGATTTGTTTTTAAACCTTTGCATCGTTTATTAAAGGGCTTAAGCTTTTGTTGGGTTCTCTTTAATATGATAACTGTTCTATAAAAAATACTGAAAAAATAAAAATAGGAACGAACTAGGAAGGTGTCAATGTGAGAAATACGCTTGTTTAGTTACTAAGTTGCACATTGCCAGCTCAAGAGCAAATGTATTTCGGCAGAGGAGGCAACATGTGCTATTTGGTTGTTAACCTGCACAAAATTTACATATTAAAGAGGGAAAAATATTATTGTAATAAAAACGCCAGACAGTGACCTCCAGAAAAAAAATAATTTATTAATCAATAGCTAGCAACAAAAATTGTATTGTTTTCTGTTCAACCTAGCAGCCTAATCTCTCATCTCATCAAAATATGAAACTCATTAAAAAGGTTTTTTTTTTCAGCTACCGAAAGAAAAAAGCTCATTTTACTTTGTTTCTCTGTGTTTCAGGGCACAGTTCAAGAGTTGTGGGCAACGAGGTGTCAGTTTTTAATGAGGAAATTTCTCAAATAACCAACTGAACGGAACTTTTTTTTAAAATTTGATTTCCTTTTTCAATTCGCTTTGAATTCAAACCATTTGATTCGTAGAAGTATTGTTAAGATCAAATCAAAGGTTAGAGTCATACTGGAAACACCAGGGACTCTAAATTTCAGTTATATGCTGTCATTCTAGTAATGAGGAAATATAAATGAATGCGTGTATCTCTTAGCATGGTGCTGTGAGAGACGTAGCTACATCTTCATCATGGATGATATCGAAGAGAAGTGTGAGGACAATTTAACCGATTCGGATTCCACTCCTGTTTTACCCAACAAATCTTTTATTCTACCGCAAGCAAAACCTTCTCCGCTACTTGGCGCTTCTGAATCTGAACCCTCCTCGCAGTCATCGGCCTCAACACATGCCAACGACAGAACGGCAACAAACTGGTCCTTACCAATATCTGCATCATCAACGTCATCATCCCCATCACCAGCGCCAGCATCAACATCAACCTCGACAGACACGCAATCGGTACCACATAACGACAAACGCAACCAAGCTAAGGGAAGGACGTCTTGTGTGACCAGCTCCGCCGGCTCTGACAGTGTTGAGGATACCGCCCAGGGCGCCACGCCGGGAAACCAGAGCACAGGCAATCTAATTGGATCCGAGGCCGGACTCGCCAAGAATATGGCGTCTGCGCTCACAGCATCCTCCTCTCCATTACCATCGTCACCAAGCTTCTCGACTGCAGCCACCCCGGGCGCCGCAAGCCTAATAGGATCTTATAACAACCCGAAATACCGGATTGCCTCGTCTTTAGCTTCATCGATCTCGCCGTCAAGCTCCACGTCTCCAGCGCCGTACAAGAGGATGCCCCATCTCCACAAGCTGGAGAAGTGAGTACACAATTATCTCACCTTTGTCTCGGGGCAGTATGTGCTGCCTGTTGAGTTTGTTGTCCATCTAAATTCTTAGTCTAATGGGTTTTATGTTAACAGGAGTAGTACTTGTCTCAGAACGTTGTTTTGGCTGTTAATTTTATTTCTCTGTTCATGTACTGGGACATTTAGATTGTTTTTTTTTTGTTCGTGTGTTAGGACATTTAGATTGTTTTTTTGTTCGTGTGTTAGGACATTTAGATTGTTTCCCCGTTCATGTGTTTGAACAAGATTGTTTTTCCGTTCATGTGTTAAGATGTTTAGATTGTTTTTTTCGTTCATGTGTTAAGATATTTAGATTGTTTCTCTGTTCGTGTATGAGGCAATTGCATTGTTTTTCCGTTAATCTGTCAGGACATTTAGATTGTTTGTCCGTTTATGTGTCAAGATATTTAGAATGTTCGTCTGTTCGTGTGTCCGGCAATTATATTGTTTCTCCGTTCATATGTCAGGACGTTTAGATTGCTTCCCTGGTCATATATCAGGACATTTCGATTGTTTCCCTGTTCATATATCAGGACATTTCGATTGTTTTCCTGTTCATATGTCAGGACATTTTATTGTTTACCTGTTCGTATGTCAGGCCATTTAGAACGTTTCTCTATTCATATATCAGGACATTTAGAACGTTTCTCTGTTCATATGTCAGGACATTAAGAACGTTTCTCTGTTCATATGTCAGGACATTTAGAACGTTTCTCTGTTCATGTGTTCGGATTTTTAGATTATTTATTCGTTCATGCGTTAAGAAATCTATATTTTACATTCCCCATTACGTTGAAGATATGCATTCCCTTCAGACATCTATTTTGGATACCAATCTTACCTTAGCTTCATAAATATGTAAACTATTTTGCCCTGCGACGCGCGCCGTCATAAAAAGGTGACGTTTCTCATTAAGATCTTCACCGCGCATGCCTCACAGTTTTCAGTTCCAATTCACAGGAATCCAAAAATGGACTTAAGACATCAGGAACCTTACAATAATACAGAGAAAACTTAATATGGTTTAAAACTTATGGCGTCTCTAAATGGTAAATGAGACTTTGCCATAAGAACCTTTGGCAAATTGTAACAGTATTATGGATACGGGTATCTGGCAAATAAATACCCGTTTTGTTTTTCTTCCTGTTATAGAAACACGAACGCTTTTTGTCTACGATTTCTTTACCTTCTTTTTCTCATTATTTGAAAGATGACTAAATTATACAGCAGGCTGTTACTTTTTTTTTGCTGTTGTTTTTTTTTCCCCACATTTTATACATTAACTATTTTCTCTGTCCAGTACGGAAGAAATTCTCTTTCATTTCTCCATGAAAAGAGAAAGCGCTAGCCGGAAGAATAGACTCGGATATTTTAAAAATTAAAGGCTTTTGTCCCATCCGGCTGAAGTCCTATATTATCACTATCTGTCCCTTTGATCAGTATATTTTGTTAAAACGTTCAACTTCAAAGCAGAAACAGACAGATGAAAGAGAATAAAGTCAGGACAAAGGGTCAACCGTATGGCGTAGTTGGTTTTTTTCTATCGAAATCTCTCTCTCTCTCTCTCTCTCTCTCTCTCTCTCTCTCTCTCTCTCTCTCTCTCTCTCTCTCTCTCTCTCTCTCTCTTTCTTTCTTTCTCAATTCTTTCTTTCTCTCTCCCTGTCACTCTCTGTCTTTCTCTGACTCTCTCTGTCTTTCTATCTCTTTCTCTCTCTCTCTCTCTCTCTGTGCCTCTGCGTCTTCTCTCTCTCTCTCTCTCTCTCTCTCTCTCTCTCTCTCTCTCTCTCTCTCTCTCTCTCTCTCTCCCCTATAAAACTTTTATAGGTAAGATTTTAATTCTGTAGCTTCTTTCCTTGTCCGGTAGTTGTACAGTTATCTCTCTGTATTCATGTAGTTCTTTTCTTTTCCATTCATATTATTTTACAGCGCGTCCTTTATGATTCTTTATCACTTACCCCTAATTTTTGTCCTCCAAACATGTTTTTATGCTTCTCTGTCGGAACTCTCTCTCTCTCTCTCTCTCTCTCTCTCTCTCTCTCTCTCTCTCTCTCTCTCTTTTCTCTATCTTTTCTCCTCTCTCTTTCTCTCTATTTTTCTATTTCTTTACTCTATGTGTATAATGTTTTATACCATGTTTTGTCCCCCATATCTGCTTAACTCTGTAAAGGATGATAATATGATATATTCTTTACAACGTTTTGCAACATCAGGTTTATTTTTTTACATATATAAAATTCATGGACTCAGTTTTTTTTCACCGTTCACCACTGTCAAATTCATAATTTCAGCACTATCGGTCATTTGGTCTGAAATTTCATGTAAACTTAGAGCACGGAATCCTCCTCACCCCCATGCCCACTTTCTTGCACATAAACACTTTCTCCTGAAACATTGTCATGATCACAGTATAAACGGTTTAGCCCCTCCTTTTGCCCCTTTTGCTTATTTTTTTTGGTGATTCCGCAGTGTAGCGGTCACGGTTCTATTGTTGACAGTTCAGCCATGGTAGATGCAATAAACTAGCTTGATTTTCACCGAAAATTAAAATGGAGGCACTGATCTTATCAAATGATTATCTTGCAAAAATCAAAAAGCAACCTCCTCAATAGAGGCATTTCCGTACAAAATATTGACCTTATTTTGGCTATTTTTAATAAGTAGTAAAAATCTGGCTATTTTTGGCGTGATTTGTTTACATCCAACGGGGACCGCAAAACTGCGGTATATTTATATAAGATGTCCTGGTTATCGGTTCAAACTTGTTGAAGTTGATGTTTTGTAAAGATAAGATCTTAAAGTGTCCCTTTCAAAGGGTCTCAACCAATGTGATGATTGCTCAGAAGCGGATGATTGCTGGGAACTTTCCCAGAACTCTCGTTCTTTGATCTGCTCATCTACATACACAGACACCGACAATCTGTTTGATCTAATGGTCACGGCGAAAACAGGAAGAGAACTGGGGGAAGAAAGGGGGAGGGGGTGTCTTCATGTCGTTAATTTGCACCTATTTAAAGTTTCTGGATTTAAGAGTTAGAATTTTCTCGTAGTAGATAGCATGTTATTGTTGTTATTTTCGAAAATTGATTATCGTAAAGAGACCAAAACAGCGTGCAGTATCGATTACTTGAAATTTTTTTTCTACTAATTAGCAGTTCTGGTGGGAGACGCCAGAGCTTTCGCTTTCTCATCGCTTGACACGGGTTCGGAGCTCGGCCTACAATGAAATGTTATCACCGTGACCTCATTTATTGCATTCTACCTTGCCTTACTTTGGGTTTGAGAGATGCTTAAAAACATTACATAGTGTTTCCATCGAGGGAGCTTTACCGCTCGAAAAGGCTGCTGCCTTATTTTTATCACAATAGAAATGTTCTAAATAATGCATCACGCATAGGAGAAAAGGATATTGTAAAGGGCTGTACTGATTGCTGGGTCAGCCTCAAGGTTTCTAGCTCTACAGCTTAACTCATTGTTATAGCGCATTTCTTGTAGCGGACTTGACGTATCAAGCAATCGTTAACTTTTCAAAAATGACTATTGATCAATCGATTTTCTACAGTATAAAAAACGCCCATAAGCCGACCGGTTGTATCGATTTATTTCTCTTTTTGAATGATGAACTGCTTTTATACTATAGACTTTGCTCGCAAAGAACACAATTTGTGATCTTAGATAGAATCGAGGGATTTTTATTCCTCTATCGTTTTTACAATTTGAATTTTAACACTTAATACATATTGCAAAAACAAGAAAACTCTAAATAATTCGTTTAATTTGCACTCAAACCCTATTAAAGCTGAATTAGCAGCAGTTCAAACATCGTGTGCCTAAGGAAAGGTTGGCTTCTTTACTTAAATTTTCTTCTTTGATATTTTTGTTTCTGTATAATTATCTGCAGATTTAGATTATTCTAAATATTGCCAGAACTATTTTGTAATGTAAAGTTCATGCTTACAAATGAAAACAACAACATTTAGGTTTAGTCACGCATCCATTGGCCTTTCGAAGCATGAAGATAATAAACATTGTGTCCGCAGCCGAGCCATCTCTGTACTTAGCTACCCATGCGAGATAGAGCAACTGAATATTTTATGAGTATTGGCTGTTAATTAGTAGAATTAGCGCTCGCAACAAGCTGTGAATAAATACGGTCTATTCCGACATTTTTGGAATTAATTATGATCCTAGAAATGGTTTTTAAATGGGTTCTAGGACAAAAATTCAGATGACCTCATTTTACTTTCGCTCTCTCGCGGCACCGATAATATTGTGACGTTTGTCCGACGTAGATCTAAGTCTTCTGTCGCTTGATTACTTTCTTTTATCATCGGGTGGCTGGATAAGAATCGCATGCGATTAACAACTTAATGATTTTACAGTGTCCTGCAGAACAATTGGACTGAGTAAAAAGAATAAATGCTAATTTCATAAAATCCTTTCGGAGATCATTTTAAATTTTTGTTATCGACTGGATATAAAATTTGGCAGTTATGAATTCCCGCAAGGCAGAGCACTTTACCTACATAGCCTCGTTATGGCTGTTCGGAAAGATCTATAAATAATTTTTTGAAAGTACAGAATTTCAGGTGTTTTTTTTAACGGTTCCTTTGTCTTTTCTTTCCTCATAAAACTTTTTTTTTCAGTTTAGAAAACAAGAAAAATCCGTTATATTTTTGTAAGGTATCAAATTCCCGTCTCCAGGGTTGTCTAACTTTAATACGAGTTTGAACTAAGATTGAATTAGTCATAAAGACTGCCACATAACAATGATATCCATTTTCAATTTCTCTTTTATTATGTGTTATATGTTTAGTGTAGCAAACAAAAGTAAGACGTGATAAATTGAAGATTGAAATAATAAAAAACATGAGCTGATTCAGCATCATCATTATCATGTTTTTCGCAAGCATTAAAAGATTTTCTCACGAAAGACCAACTCGTCTGCCAGACGGCACCGGAACAGATAAATATCTCTCACAAATACCCGGAGCTTTCCACCAATATTTTATAAAACACCCCTGGGATTCGAGCGATAAAAAATTCAGAGGAGAGAATGACAGTGTTTCATACTAAATCCATAAAAAATAAAAAAGTGGGAAATGTCAAACGAGGTATGAAGCAGAACAAAACAAAACAAGCTGACACGGCAGGGCGGAAAGACAGCAAGCGGAAAAAAAAATGAGGAAAAAAGGATTCTGTCAAGATCTGATAATCCGAGTTCTAAAAAAAAAAAAAAAAAAAAAAAAAGCAACGGAACAAAACAAAAAGTTGGACCACAAAGGACTGAAGTTAAGGTTCCGTAAGCGATATTAAGAAAACCGCTCTGATTGGACTGGCTACAGAGGAACGAAGATTAAACTGATTTGGAGACTATTGTTTTTGTTGTTTGTTTTTCAGGTCAACAACATAGAGAGTAAAAGGGTCACAGGACGGTTGGGAAAAATGATTAACCGTAACAGATTAACTCATTAGTAAAAGACACATCACTGGAAAACTCTGAGGGTGAAGAAGGAGGGCTCCAAGATCAGATGGATTCAATTTCAAGAGGGTTTTTTTCCTGCCATGTCCTCATTTTTTTTTCTCTTTTCCATGATGATTTATGCAGGAGCAATCTCCCTCAGATTCAGTACGATCCAAATACCTTATAAGTTGTTGGCTTAATATAGTTCATCCGCTTTATGATTTTTAATTTGAAGTCTGTTTGGCCAGCAGGCAGACTCGCTTTACTCAAGACAGGGCTGACTCGATGAGACCCACAACTCATCCAGGAGGACGAGCAGCTGTGTTTCGAACCCTTGACGTTAACCTCCAGCACAACTGTAGGTGTGCTTGTTACTCACCCGACCACCGCTGCTTCTGATAGGCCAGCCCGAATATTGATTCTGGGGTGGAAATAGGCTTGAGCTGTGAGGGATAAGAAAAAAACAACATTCATTATGAGATTAGAAAATCGTTTCTTATTCTGAAGAATATACATTTAATTATGATGTAGCCTCTCAATGCTCATCGGAATTGTTTAGCAAGTCTGAAACAGGACATAATTCAGCTTTCAGAATAAATGGCGGATTTCAAAAGAGATTTAAGTTCACAAGGCAAAGATTATGGAAGACGCTCACAAACATTATTTTGTTTTTTGACTAATTTCATGTCCTTTAAATTTCCCGAGTATTCTTCCACGGAGATAAAGAGATCTGGATAGAAGACAAAAGGATGATATATATATATATATATATATATATATATATATATATATATATAGAGAGAGAGAGAGAGAGAGAGAGAGAGAGGGAGAGAAAGAGAAAGAGACAGAGAGAGAGAGTCAGAGAGGCAGAGAGACAGGGAGAGAGAGAGAAAGAGAGAGAGAGACGTTAAATAGTTTGTCCCTAACCTAGATCAAATTCTCTTCGCTAGGAGGAAAGGCCTCACTTCTAACAAGGGGGTCCTGGGTTTTAAGAAGCTTAAGGAATTGAAGCGATGAGGATTGATTTTGAAACGGATTAGCTTTCAAAAAACGGGGCGGGAGTGTTTTGGAGCGAGAGGCAGAGAGAGAGAGAGAGAGAGAGAGAGAGAGAGAGAGAGAGAGAGAGAGAGAGACTTGGTAATAGATGATTATGGGGAGCCTATTAGGATCTCACAACAAATGATATAATGGAAATACTCAAACATTCAAACTTGAGCGCTACTCAGATAATTGTATTATTCTAAACATGAGATAAGAGCATAATTATATTTCCATGATTGTAACATTAATGAAATGTTAGATAATTAGAATAATCAAGTATTTTATTGAAAATTATGCAATAACATGCAAAAGAGAAGGTTAACTTTGCTACTTTATATAATTTGCATTTACTTTATCAAAGGGAGACTAAACAGCAGAATTAGTATTATTAGAAATAACAGACCTGAGCATAATTATTACTTGGACTGTGTAACACTTAACGATGTACACTACACATTATATAAAAAAATAAGGTATCACTAGAGTAACACAATGCGGACTTCTTTCCCCGTGCAGGAAACTTCTTCTTTTGAGAAATAACGGAACCGGAATTCCGTAGCGTTGGACGTGACATCATGTTGGTTCCCACCTCGGAGTCTGCTCTTCAGCAGGGAATTTCGGGATATCTGGACGGTTTTGCTGTGGGCTGCCGGTCCCAGGTTTCCTGTTTATTCACGGGACAGAATTAGGGAAGCATTCTGGTAGAGGAACTCCTGATGGAAGACTAATGTCAGCGATAGAGCTGGGTAAACAGCCAAGTTCTCTCAGAAAGAATCGATGGTACTGGGTGTTTGGATGATAAGCAAAGTGTAGGATCACGCTTTATCTATGGGTATCCTAGAGAGATAGATAAGGACAATGAAAGGAAAAGAGGTGGAGAATGCGAGGGAGGGAGAGAGAGAGAGAGAGAGAGAGAGAGAGAGAGAGAGAGAGAGAGAGAGAAAGAGAGAAAGAGAGATAGAGTGAGCAAGTGTTACTCATAACACATCAAAACACGCTGTGTCATCTGCCTTTGTAGAATCTTATCCCAATTTTGCGAGCTTTTATCACACAATTCTTTAATATTGTGTGAAGATTCAGAATGGCGTCGCGGCGCTTGTACTTTAAATCATTAGGGCCAGGGTTTGCGTCTAATGTTTACTGGACGCAGCGTTATTCCAAGGCAAAACAAAGGAATTGCTCCCTATAGTTTATTCATTTTTAAAATGACAAGTCCTCCTTTAAAACACATAAGTGAAATGACAAATCCTCCTATAAAACACATAAGTGAAATGACAAATCCTCCTATAAAACACATAAGTGAAATGACAAATCCTCCTATAAAACACATAAGTGAAATGATAAATCCTCCTATAAAACACATAAGTAAAATGACAAATCCTCCTATAAAACACATAAGTGAAATGACAAATCCTCCTATAAAACACATAAGTGAAATGACAAATCCTCCTATAAAACACATAATTGAAATGACAAATCCTCCTATAAAACACATAAGTGAAATGACAAATCCTCCTATAAAACACATAAGTGAAATGACAAATCCTCCTATAAAACACATAAGTGAAATGACAAATCCTCCTATAAAACACCGTGGAACATTTCGACCTCTCAGTTCTCATTTGTTCTATGTCCACATGATGTAGCTTTGAGAAAATGGCTTTTAAACTTTCATTCATCTTATACTCATTATGTTGGACATAGAACAAATGTAGGAGAACTTGACCCATTTTGCTTGAATGTCGGTCCTAAAATTAACAGGGCTTATAGATAATGTTTTTTGGGGATTGAAATAGACCCTAGCTCTAATTTTAGTGAAACTGGTCATAGAACAAATGTAAACTGAGGCGTCGATTCCTCAACGCGATTAAATGGCAACCATTTTGTTTTAAACAGTTAAACAGTATCTCTAAAATTATCACCATGTGAATTATTATAGATATATTGAATAAAAAATGTTTGTTAAAGTGACCTTTTTGAATATAATTATGGGAATACATGACTGGTTCAGGGTTTTGGGAAAAAAGAACTAAAAAATAAAAATAAAAAAATAAAGAAAAAACAAAACTCATTCCGTTTCAATCATTTCTATGAGACAACCCCTTGTGAGAATTTCTCTCTGTTTTTTTCCCACCTTTTGTTTTGTTGGTAAACTAAACTTTAACGAATGTAAAACAGAACCAAACTATTACCCAAGCATCATCAGGCGTTGGGCTGTACTCGATATAATCCCTTACTCTAGTAACAGCATTCTATCCATCGATTCCACCGCGGTGCCTGTTACTAGGTTCCTTTCTATACCAAAGTTTCCATTGGAAGATTACATTAACCCCTTTGTGTCCGAGGTATGGACAGATCCAATTCTTGTCGTTTGGTTTAGTATTTGTCGTGTAGACAATGGACAAACACTCTCGGAATGATACAGAGTGGCATTCATCGGGCTTTGTTCATTGAACGGCTTGCATAGTAGACACTGTGGGACAGTTAGAGAGTGACATGAGTGGATATGGAGATATAGCTAGAGAGAGAGAGAGAGAGGAGAGAGCGAGGAGAGAGAGAGAGAGGAGAGAGAGGGAGAGGGAGAGAGAGAGGAGAGAGCGAGGAGAGAGCGAGGAGAGAGAGAGAGGAGAGAGAGAGAGAGAGAGAGGAGAGAGCGAGGAGAGAGAGAGAGAGAGAGAGAGAGAGAGAGAGAGAGAGAGAGAGAGAGAGGAGAGAGCGAGGAGAGAGAGAGAGAGAGAGAGAGAGAGAGAGAGAGAGAGAGAGAGAGAGAGAGAGAGAGAGGAGAGAGAGAGAGAGGGAGAGAGAGATATATAATAGAGTTCTACAGTGATAAAACGGTGAGGACAGTGGGACAATTAGGAAATGAAATGAGTAGAGGCAATGGAGAGAGAGAGAGAGAGAGAGAGAGAGAGAGAGAGAGAGAGAGAGAGAGAGAGAGAGAGAGAGAGCGAGGAGAGAGCGAGGAGAGAGAGAGAGAGAGGGAGAGAGAGAGAGAGAGGGAGAAAGAGAGAAGCAGAAAGAGATAGAGAGAGAGAGACAGCGAGAGATAGAGCGAGAAAGGGGGACACAAACACAGACTATAGGATTCTAACAGTGTTGAAACCGGTAAAGGGCGGAAGAGACAAATAGAGAGAGAAAGAGAGAGAGAGAGAGAGAGAGAGAGAGAGAGAGAGAGAGAGAGAGAGAGAGAGAGAGAGAGAGAGAGAGAGAGAGAGAGAGAGTGGAAGAGAGAGAGAGAGAGTGAGTGAGAGAGAGAATAAGAAAAGGCGATTATAGCATGTTCAATGGTTAAGAACGAATAAATCTATCATAAGAAGCTCACAAAGACTAGCACGGATAACAACCCCATCCAAACCCTGATCTTGTGACAACACAAGAGATTCTTCTCACCACTTAATTCCAACTCCAATTCATTTGTTCATTGTGAATGTTGGTGTCCTGTCCGACTCCTTCATTGAATTTTTACAAGGTGAACCCATAATCGTGCCCCAACCATTATGGTCGAAGGGATTACCATAGAGCGGTAACTGTCACAGGATTCATAACTCAATAAGAGAAAATTGGAGAGGCGCCGGGCTAAAATTCCCCTCCTGACCTGTCCGAACGGCTTGACCAGACTGTTCTGGTGAGGGAGAGAGAGAAAGAGAGAGAGAGAGAGAGAGAGAGAGAGAGAGGGGGGAGGAGAGAGAGGAGAAAGAGAAAGACAGAGAGAGCGTAAGAGACAGAGAGACCAATATATATAGAGAGAGAAAGAGCGAGTGACAAAGAGAAAGAGAGAGAGATAGAGCGAGAGAAAGAGAGACAGACAGAGAAAGATAAGAAGAGGAAGAAGAAGAAGAAGAAGAAGGAGAAGAAGAAGAAGAAGAAGAGAGAGAGAGAAAGAGAGAGAGAGAGAGAGAGAGAGAGAGAGAGAGAGAGAGAGAGAGAGAGAGAGAGAGAGAGATAAAGAGAGCTAGCTTGCTTCCTTATCTTAGGGACGGCTATTGTGGAATAATACTAATCTAGTCATATGTACATAGATATGGGTATGGTAAATGGAATTTATTTTCTGAAGATATATGATTAACTGAAGATGAAATAAGAAGATATTCATCTCAACTCCACAGGAAAAAGAGACATTGCACTTGGTTACCCAAGATCAAAGAAATATTGACAATGTAACAACCTAAACAATTGGTTCCCTTTTTTGTCTTGTCTTTTTACTTACGCTTTTCATTTTAACAACCTAAGCAAATGATTCGATTGTCTGTCTTGCCTTTTTATCTTCTCTTTAAGTAATGTTAAGGACAGACTAACGATTGATTCAATTTGGGTTGCTAAATTCAATTTATTTTCACAAACGGCGGACTGCACTTAAAAAAGAAAGAAGCATGTTACGAAATAGAAATATTAATATTAAAAAAGGGCATACTCTGATTGATTGGAGGAATTATCTTTTGAGCATTTCAATCTCTCGCCTGAGAAATGTAAGTTGGTGTTAGAGTAATTGTTTGTCTAAATTCAGCAATAAAGGTGAGCATCCATATCACCACGTCTACAGCTAACCTATGCGGATGTCGAAGACTTGTTATCGAACGGTAGGTGGCGCGATCTAAATTTAGATTCTGGATGAATCCATTCTGGAAGTGCGAAATGACCACAAACAGGACATCAGAGTCGTCATTCCTCTAGGGTAAGGAGGGGGAATGAGTCTCTGGAGAGAGTGGGGTGTGGGGTTGGGGGGAAGGGAGGGGAGGGGAATACACTACGGGCATCCAGCGAGCAAGGCGAGTATATTTGAGTTGTGTCAGTTCAGAGGACAAAATAATCTGAGGACATTGCTTTCCATCTACTCTACATCACGTGGCACGCTATAAATGTGGGTAGGGTGTGTATACAGGAGGCTGTTACAGAGAGAATGGAGGGGGAGGGTGATTGACAGACTTACTGAGAGAGACAGAGTTTCAGACAAGTATAAAGGCAACATAGGCAATAAAATGACAGACAAAGTCAAAGCGAGGCAAAGAAATCTGATACAAAGACAGAATTTGGGAGAAAACTATTCTTTTGTTGTGAAAAAAAAAATGATGATTTGGAGGGAGGGGGTGGGGGGGATGTATAATAATTTTTTTTTCTACTGTAATCTCGAAACCATTTCCCCCTTGCATGTTGTAATGTATACACGGGTACCTATCTCTTCTTTCAAGTATATCCAACATTATGTTCACCTATGTAACTATCTATATCTTTATGTATCTATCTGTTTATGTATGTATGTATGTATGTATGTATGTATGTATGTATGTATGTATGTATGTATGTATGTATGTATGTATGTATGTATGTATGTATGTATGTATGTATGTATGTATGTATGTATGTATGTATGTATGTATGTATGTATGTATGTTTGTATGTATGTATGCATGTATGTGTATGTATGTAAAATCTATTCATGCATCTATAAACCTATGTTTCAGTACATCCATTCTCCTGTCTTTCTTTATCTACAGCTATCCACCTATTTGTTTATCAAAAATTTCCCATTCGATCGGATACATGTGAAGTGAAGACAAAGATCTTGAGAGAGAAACAGACTGGGATTAAATAAAAAAAAAAGTTTAAAACCATGGACATTTATTGGAAGAGAAAAAAGGGTTAATCCTGAAGAGAAACAGGGTGATGGAGATAGAGATAGAGATAGAGAGAGAGAGAGAGAGAGAGAGAGAGAGAGAGAGAGAGAGAGAGAGAGAGAGAGAGGGAGAAATGGACGCACAGAGAGAGAGAGAGAGAACGAGATGAAAAGGAGAGGAAATATTAGAGGAAACATAGAAAGAAAAGTAGAAAAAGAGAGATCGGAGAGGGAGAAGAACACATGGAGAGAAATAAAGTTATGTAGGAGAAAGAATAAGCAAAGAATAGTAATAATATTTTTAATTATGAAATGACATGTTCCTGAACCCAACTTCTTTTGCTAGATGACATTATCTTCTTTCTTTCTTTTAACTGTTTTCATTTCACGCCAAATTTGGATTAATTTTTGTCTGCCGAGAAAGTAATCTGGTGCTCATAATATTATTTTTTTTTCTTTTGACTCCCAGAGTGACATTGCCTTGTCGACCTTTAATTTTTTTTAAATTTAACTTCATTTTCACCTATCAATCTGAATTTTACTTTTTGTATCTGAAAGTTCCTCTCTCCCTTCCTGTCTTTATTTAATAAGGGTTTTCTTAAATGTAAGCCGTGTTTCTTTTAAGATGGGAAATTTAATCTTCTTTGCTTCTTTTTCTCTCTACCTCATGTCCTTTTCTCAGCGTCCCCCACCTCCATTTATTTCTTGCGTTGCGCCTTGTTCCAATGCCTACCCGAAGTTTTAATATTGCCTGAAGCTGCTGCAGCTGCAAGCCAGATTAACATGTTTAGCTCTCTTCATCCATTTATTCACCTATCGTTTTGTTTTATTTTATTTTTCTATGCAAGGCTTGTACGTATGTCTTCCAGGAGTCTAACTTTGCCCCGTTAAAGCTTTTAAAAAAAATTCTTTAAATTTGATTTTGTTTAGTGCAAAAAAACATTTTTTTTTTTTTGCTGGACTATTTTTTCAGAAAATTTTTGTCCACCTGATTCTTTCTCTCTCTCTCTCTCTCTCTCTCTCTCTCTCTCTCTCTCTCTCTCTCTCTCTCTCTCTCTCTCTCTCTCTCTCTCTCTCTCTCTCTCTCTCTCTCTCTCTATATATATATATATATATATATATATATATATATATATATATATATATATATATATATATATATATATATATCTTTCCCCTTCTCTCTATGTCTCTGTGTCTGTCTGTCTATCTGTCTCTGACTGTCTGTCTGTCTACCTGTCTCTATCTGTCTGTCTGTCTGTCTGTCTGTCTCTCTCTCTCTCTCTCTCTCTCTCTCTCTCTCTCTCTTTCTCTCTCTCTCTCTAACACATATCACGGAGCGTTTCCTTGTCCCGATCTCACCTCGATTGCTTCCTTTTACCCATTTTCGTCGGTTCTTCCATAAACAGGTTAAGAATTGATCGAGCACATAATCTGTACATTGATGAGGGACTCATACCCGGACCGCCTCTCACCGCAACCGGATAACCAGAACTTACCCGAGTACTCAATCCTACCACTTCCGGAGTTTGCTTTTTTTAATACCTGAATCGAATACCGACGTTTCTCCGGACTGAGAATCGATTTCCATCATACCGTCATAGATAAATTGGCGGGTTTTGTTTTCCCGAATTTCCACGAAGAAAACAAAACAAATTACTGCAATTAATTTTCATCATAGGCATAGTTTCGTAAATGTTGTGTTATGTTGTAGAGATGGAATGGGAGTTTTTAGATTTAAAAAAAAAATAGGTGGGAAGATGTAGATGGAGAGAGAAAGAAGAATGGATATACGGAAAGATAGGTTTATGGATGCATGAATAGATTCTTACATACATATATACATACAAACATACATACACAGACAGGTAAATACATAGAGAGATAGATAGTTAGATAGGTGAAAATAATGTTGGACATATTTGAAAGAGGAGACAGATATAAAGACAAACATAATTATAGTCAGTCAGACTGACAGTGCTAAAGAGAGAGAAAGAGAGAGAGAGAGAGAGAGAGAGAGAGAGAGAGAGAGAGAGAGAGAGAGAGAGAGAGAGAGAGAGAGAGAGAGAGAATAAGACAAATAAAGACTGTGATGGGGTGTGAGAGGACAGATAGGAAGAGTGTCAAGACAAGGAGACAGTGAGGAATGAGACTTAGAAAAAAAAGACAGAAGGGCAAAGAGAATGGGAGAGAGGGCGAAAGAGTAGGAGAAAGAGACGGAGAAAGGGAATGATAGAAAGACACAAATTGAAAAGGAGATAGCTATAGAGACAAGGTTAAGAAGATACTTAGTGAAACGAAGAGAAACTGAAAGAGAGTGTGAGAGACCTAGAGATAGAAAAAAGATACTTAGTGAAACGAAGAGAAACTGAAAGAGAGTGTGAGAGACCTAGAGATAGAAAAAAGATACTTAGTGAAACGAAGAGAAACTGAAAGAGAGTGTGAGAGACCTAGAGATAGAAAAAAAAAAGAAAAAGATATCCGTTTTTCTCTGCTTTCTCGTTCTTTTCTTTATCATAGATACCAGAAATGTACACAATTATGCCCGCCGTATTGAAGATCGAAAATTTCAAACAAACAAATAAAAACCCGCAAAAATAACGGACTATTCTCCAAAAAAAAATTTTTTTTTTTTTTTTTTTTTTTTTTTTTAAATTTTAATCTGTCCTTTATTTTGGTTCTTGATTAATTGTTTTGTTGAGATAAATTTAAAAAGTAAGTTAGGGAAAAAAAATCCGTTTCTGTAACAATTTTAAAATTTCTGGTTAGAGACACAGTTTTCATAACGCAAACCTGCCACTACGGACCAACATTAGTGTAGAAAACGCTGATACCTATTCAAAAATGGTTATATCAAGGTCAGCAAAGTGAATCGATTCCACCCAGTTGTAAAATCTAGAAACCAGTATATCAGGGCTTTTCTTTTTCTTCTGACCTTCAGTTTCCATTCCCTCTTTCCCTCCCCCTTCTCCTCCTCCTCCTCCTCCTCCTCCTCTGACTAGCCTTGTCATTACGTGGCCTGGGCCAGTCGCAGCTATTACACAGCTGAGCTCGCTCATTGGAGTTTTATCGATTTTTTCAAACATGTTTACCTCGTGACAGTCTCACGGTCCGATCAAGGTAATCAAATGAAGCGAGATTTGAGCCACAAAGTAATTGACCTCAAGGAATCGAGTCACAGTGATCGTTGCTTTAACGGACAGTAGTGACAGAGAGACAGACAGGCAGACAGACAGACAGTGACTCTACAACAACAACAACAACAACAACAACAACAACAACAACAACAACAACAACAACAATAAATACTCAGCCGTTCAAAGCGTAAAAATATTTATTACGCCCTGAGGCTATATTGCTTCAAAGCAAATAATTATTTTTACGAATACAAAAGTTTGTAAACATTGCGACGTTAGATTTTTACCATGGCTAATTCAATGCTAACTTTAAACTCAGCAAGTTTGAGCAGCTCCTGACACAAATACTCAGCGAATTGATGTGCAACTAAGAAAATAAATAATAAATAATAAATTACTTGACTTTTTAGAGGAAAGGGTAAACGTGTTTATGGAAAGCCATTAACATTGATTCTTCCTCTTGCCACCGATTTGTATTGAATTTTTTTGTTGTTTCTGATTGCTTTTTGAAATCTCCATGGAAAAACATAGTATTGATGCTATAGTTTTTAGCACCCTTGTGAGGTTTGAGCTAAACGCTTCTGGTCCTTGAGTTTGAGATATAATTTGTCAAGCACGGCGTGGTGAATAGTCTGTTTTCTCTGTGACTGCTTTATGTTATTACAAAACAAAACAAAAATTATTAACTATCACTATTAAAAATATACTTAGAAATTATATGTTTTATATATATATATAATTTTATATATATTGTATATATTATAATATAATATCTTGTATCAAGATAGTAGGATGGTGAAAAAATCAATTGAAGCATTTGCCTGATTTTTTTTTTGTTAAGGTAAACCTTGCCTAGAATCCACATAAAGAAGACTTTTCAGAACGAAAACTATGTGGATATTAATTTTGGTTTTTCGCATAATCGATGCATGGTGACAGGCGCACTTGCAAGTTTCATTGCTTTTGTTGAACCGAGGTAAGATAAAATATATATTTAAATTTCAAAGTATTGACTTATGAAAACTTTACAATAATTCGTTTTTCCTTTTTTTTTTTTTAACTTTTTAAAGTTCTTTTCTTTAATTCGTTTTTTTTGTTGTTATTGTTATTTCCTTTTTTTTTCAGAGTGAATGATACTTGGTCTAGAGCGGTTTTCGGTATTGAAATACGTTGTAACTTTAACAAACGCTGTGCCAGTAAGTAATCTCTATATCAAATCAGATGCGATTGAGTGCTCTGATAGCAATTTGGAAATAATCGATTAGTGGTAAATTTTGGGTTGTGAAGATCGATATTCGATGATGGAGTTTCTGGAAAAATCGGGGCCGCTGGGTGAGAGACAGAGGAGAAAATATAGAGAGTTGATCAGGAAACTAAGGAGGGAATAAGAAAAAAGGAGAGGTCATGGGGAGAAAGAGATGTGGGGAGAGCAATTAAAATAGAGAGAAGGAGAGAGAGATGACGAAGAGAGAGAGATACACACACACAGACAGACAGACAGAGAGAAGGAGATGAGGAAAGAGACACTGAAAGAAAGAGATAGAGATATAGAAGAGAAAAAAATGCGGGAAGGGGCACAAAGAGGGTGAGAGAGAGATAGAGAGAGAGAGAGAGAGAGAGAGAGAGAGAGAGAGAGAGAGAGAGAGAGAGAGAGAGAGAGAGGGAGAGAGAGATATCAGGGATGAGACAGTGAGAGAGAGAGAGAGAGAGAGAGAGAGAGAGAGAGAGAGAGAGAGAGAGAGAGAGAGAGAGAGAGATATCAGGGATGAGACAGTGAGAGAGGACAATACAAAGTGAATAGTTAATGGAACAAAAGTATCGTATTGGGAAATAACAGATAAGTAGCCAAAAAGGAAAGAGCAAAGAAAGACAGAGAAAATGAAGACACACGTATATGGAGCTGAAGGTACATTAAGGTTCTAAATATTTGACAGATAGTAAATCAAAGATATAGAGAAGTTGAAGAGAGGGAGAGATGGAGAGATTCTAAGAGAGGTAGATGAACCGAACTATCGACACATAATATTCATTGTTTCTCTCTCCTCTCTAGCAACCCCCCTTCCTCCCCTCCCCCTCCCCACATACACATACAAAGACTACTACCCACATTTTGCTCACGAATAATACCTTCATCAGAAGATTGAGGTGGAAGGAAACTTTCTATATTCCTGAAACAGAAGATTATTGTGATACCAAAAAAATAGGAACATGTTAATCAGACAAAACAATTAGCACTGTCACAGGATATGTTTCTCTGGAGCACAGATCAATACAAGGGTCTGTTATATTCCATTCGGCCCCATAGACGCCACTCCGCCTTTTGAGAACAAGAAAGTGAAAGTAGATGACAGCTCGACGCAAAATCACAGCAGCTAACCTGGAAATTCCATATTGAGGCCAAGGAAACCGGAAGTAGAATACTTTTTGCTTAGGAAAAAAATCCGTCATATTTAGCTTTCAAGAACGTTTTTCAATTTATATTTTCCTTTGGAGAAAAGAGGGGAACAAAAGTTGAGTAAGGGGAATCAGCAGTAGCCGATGTTATAAATTATTCTATTGCTGAAACCTAACACGTCATTGAAAGTGATAATAGTAGATCAGTTATCACCAATCACCGTATTAAAAAATATGATGGGTGATAATGATTTTTTTTCGAAGATAAGTCAATGTTTTCATTTCTTGTTTGCTAAATGTAGATCATTGCGTATGCCATCTATGTACGCTTTTTTCCAATTTAGTCAAAGATATTATAGGCCTATACCAAATCTAGATCTAGATAGAAAACTGAAGGCCAGGACTAAACTCTGTTTTGATGAGAAATGTTCCTACCTTCCTACAGTTCCTACAAGGCTTTGTCGAGCCACTGATGTTGCCTTCCCATCATATCGCCATTTTTCTCGTTGTTTTACTTCTCTGCTCCGTACCGTGCCCTTCTGTTGAACACTATTGTCTCGCCATTTTCTAGCTTGTCTTCCTCTCGATCTTTTTTCCATTCCATGGCTGCTAGTTGGATAGGTTTTTTTTGTCCATCTGTTGTCATCTATTCTAGCGATATGGCCTGCCCATTTCTATTTTTGTTTTACTACAAAGTCTACTGTTTGTTTTAAATAAGTCTGTTTTCTGATGTATAGAAATGGTATTTTTTTTGTATTTTGATATTAATCATCTTTCTTTCCATATCTCCATGCGCTGTTCTTTATCTTTGAACAAATACATTAGTGAAAGATCAATTTGATTATATATATATATATATATATATATATATATATATATATATATATATATATAGTCAGCAAATTTTAAATTTGTAATTATTTTGCCATCAGTGTTTAGACCACTCACTTTTTATCGGGAACCAATCTGAAATCAGGTTGTATAGGTGCAAACGGGATGTCGCCTTATGATATTTATTTTCTAGGATTTAGATATATTTTTCAAAGCAAACCGAATATTGCGAAGTGTTCTACAGAGTCAAATGCCTTTTCATAGTCGATGAATCCATTGCATGAAGGCAAGTTCTACACTTTCGATTTCTCAATGACCAGCTTCGTCTCTTGAGTGATTCTCATTTCAGGTTCTCTCCATAAGAGTCGTATAAATATTTTATAGAGAGAGAGAGAAAGAAAGAGGGAGAGAGAGTGAGAGAGAAAGAGAGAGAGAGAAAGAGAGAGAGAGAGAGAGAGAGAGAGAGAGAGAGAGAGTGAGAGAGAGAGAGAGAGAGAGAGAGAGAGAGAGAGAGAGAGAGAGAGAGAGAGAGAGAGAGAGAGAGAGAGAGAGAGAGAGAGAGAGAGAGCTTATTGTTCAACAGTTCTTTTCGTGTCCACGGTTGACTTTCTGAAATATGATAATAATTTTGCTTCTTCTCAGCTTCATGGGTTATCTTTTTTTTCTAGGATCTCATTTATATTGATATGGGGAAATCGGTCCCATAAATTGTTGTCTACATTTTGTTTATCTATTGGACCAAAAATTGAATATTTAAAATGTATTTAGATGCAAGGTCTAGACGTGAAGGAAAATCATATTTGTAATTCACATATTTTAACACACAAAGAATAGTGTGTGTATGTGTGTATGTGTATATATATATTATATGTGTGTGCGTGTGTGAGTATGCCAATATATTAGAGGTTCTGATAAAACTCCAACGTTGAAGTGCACATTCGGATCAAGATAGTTTTAAGATGAGATTGCTTTCGAAGAGGTGTAAAGAAGAAGTGGTTCCAAAAATTGTTTTGAGAATAAAATTGTACCTATTTTATGACAGAAGTACTATGAACAAAATTATAATCTAACAAAAGTATGTTTTAGAAGAAAATGTAAGTTAAGTCATGTACGATATGTACCAGTACAGAAAACTAGTTTGTAATACTGAAAGCTTTCTAATCCTGTGTTAAGCTTAACAGTTTATTGAATATCTTTTACAGAGAGTGGACATTTCGTCATAAGACTGGTTACGAAAGATTCGATCCCTTCGTGAAAATACCCTACCTCGGAATCGAACCGAAGGTTCGACTTAACAGCCAACACTTTACCGACCCAACTTTTTGCAGTTTAAGTGTGCTTAGTTTTTCGTATTTGTTACAAAATTCGAACTGGCAAGACACATGAAGCAAACAGAGGAAAAATGCCTAGAGCAATATCGCAGACTCTTTTATGTGGTACTAAAATCTTCGCTGCTGTAACTGAGCCCGTAAAGGTCAGCCTATTCCCTAGTCTCTCTTTATGCCCCCTTCGCTAAGAGATTTAAGGTCTGGCTTAAGCAAACAAAACCCAAAATGAAAACAAAGCAAACAAAACTGAAAAGCAAATAAAGAAATTAAAAAAGACAAACAAACAGACAAGCAAGTTTCTAGCTGTGAAAAGGTTTGCTTGTGCAATGTATTTCTTGAAAAGATGAAAGTGAGATATATTTATATCTATCCATCTATCTATCTGTCTATCTATCTATCTATCTATCTATCTATCTATCTATCTATCTATCTATCTATCTATCTATCTATCTATCTCTTTATCTCAGTCATACCCGAAGAGAGCGGAGGACAGGCGACACCTTTGTCCTCCGCTTGAAACACAAGTGTAGTATGAAGAGAATTTAAGGTAAGATCTTCTATATTTATCTCTCTATCTCTCTCTCTATCTATCTATACATCTATCTATCTTTCTATCTATATATCTATCAAACTATCTATCTATCTATCTATTTATCTATCTATCTACCTACCTATCTATCTATCTATCTATCTATCTATTTATCTATTTATATATATATATATATATATATATATATGTATGTATATTTTTATATAGAGAGAGAAAGAGAGAGAGAAAGAGAGAGATTAAATAAGTGCACATAGCATCAATGACGCTGATGCTAACACCCAAGTGGGTCGCCGCTTGTTGTGCTGGCCTGTTAATGAGCATAGACATTAGTTCACCATATTTTTATGGCTCTCTTCTTCGTTAACTCAGTACGAAAAACCAAAATGAGAATAAAATAGGAAAGAATATCTTGACTTTCAGGAGTTTTTTGGTGCTTTGCAAAGTGCACTGAATCTGTGATAGGGGAAGATTTATTTTCAGAGCTTTTACTTAGAATATCCATGCTGTTTCTGAGAAGCAATAGAATTTCTTTCTCTGTTTATCTTGTAGAACAATATGGCGTGCATGTAACCACAGTATGGCAACTTTGATCTGCGTCTTGAGCTCGAACTTCGGCCCTACTGTGTGTGTGATTCTCCTCTCATTTTTCCTATAGCGTGCAGGCGAGAATTACCTCCCCATAGCCACCAGAGTTATTGTTCGTTGTGTGAACAGTTTACTTCCGTCCCAACTTCCCCTCAGCAGTTTGGCTAGGATCATTGACCCTAGCTTTCTCCCATCATGGTAGCTGGTGTGATATATGCACGCCAGGTCCCCGGAAACCTAAAGAATTCCTCACTGAGCTGGTCACCTCGCACTTTCTCTGGTTATGACTGATCGATTTGTCTGTTCAAAGTTTTGAATGCCCGATAGATTCGTGTGATATATTATTCGGGTCAATTTGATTTGTTGGTACATTTATGTTGGTAGATATAATAATTTTTGTTAAAATATTCACTCGATACAATTCGCCAAAGAAAATTGTGATTTTGTTTTTCAAATTTTGTTTTGATTTGTATGATCTATATATACTAGTTTCTCTATTGTGTGTCTTGGTCTAACTGATTCAACACAATCATTGAAATATTATACTCTTCTTTTCCGGCTGATTATTCTGTTAACCGAACATGTTGTTGTTGTTTTTTTTTAATAGTTTTCCATTTCTCATTCCGAATTAGTTGAAACTTGAGATTTTTCTACCAATTAATAACCCCCCACAAATGCAGGGCATAGATAAAGAATAAGACCCTAACTTTATCCTTTATGAAAAGGGTCGCTGGGAGAAAGTGTGTGTGTGTGTATTTGGAAGGGGGGGGGGGTAATTATATCATATTTACTAAAGAGAGTCGCTAAACTCAAACTGGGTGATATGAGAATCGCTCAGGCTTGGAGATACACGCACATTGGGTTGCTACTCATTAGCTTGCATTCACAAAATACAAATATCATTGTGAAAACTTCCATAAATCCATATTCCTAATTTTTAACAAAGTTATGTTTGGAGAGTTTCACACTGATATTTTAATTCCTTTTAATAATAACTGGTCATGAACCAAGGTACTTTAATTGAGCTTTGTAGGAACTGGCAGCGCGTTTTCAAGTGATGTCCAAGTATTCGGGCCAAGCTTTTAGAGTTGCTGCCACAGAAAAGTCGTTCCCAAGCACATAGCACAATTATTTTGTCTGAGAATTGAACTACAAATAATGTGAAATTTTTTTTAAAAAGAATTTGCGTTATATTTTGTTCTTGTTTTGTTGTTAACTTAAGGTATTCGTATATTTATTTTCATGAGTCTATCATCAATTGCTTTAAGGAAGCCTCTCTCAAGAAGCCAAAACTGTGTATTATGAAGCTTTACTTCATCATCACGCGTGTAGAACGCGCAGAAAAATAGCCAGCTCTAGAGGGCGTGCCCGTGGTTAGAGGACCGTCAGGGCGCTGAGCGGAAGGAGTTTTAATAAGATAGAAGGAAAGAGACCAGCGCTAATGTAGCCGAGGCTCAACAGATCGAAACTGTCGCTCTGTTTGATGGTGCAGGTTGAAGATAATTGTGTTTTATTTGAATGTATGGTAGTTTAGTTGTATCTCATTTCTAGGTGGGTTAGAAAAAAGGAAGGCTAACTTTAGCTTAATAAAGAGAGAGAGAGAGAGAGAGAGAGAGAGAGAGAGAGAGAGAGAGAGAGAGAGAGAGAGAGAGAGAGAGAGAGAGAGAGAGAGAGAGAGAGAGAGAGAGAGAGAGAGAGAGAGAGAGAGAGAGAGAGAGAGATTGATAAAGAGAGGAAGATATTTCTTACGAGAGAAAAAGTGAAAGAAATAATGCAATGTCTGATGTGAGGGTTCTTTTCATATTGAAACATTTATCTTCCTGAATCGCTTATAAATATTTCTCTACACTCCCCTATGCACACCCAACCTCCAGATATAAATAAAGAGCAACGTCGGTGTTAGCTGCTCTTTCTTCTCATCCTGAGATTCTCAACCTGGAAAAAAACAACCCACACATACACACACAGAGGACAATTCACTCAATGGATGTCTATAATCATGAAAAAGAAGGTTACTTTGATATGCTTTCGGCATGAGTTACTATACTCTCTAATTACTTCCCTTTTGTCACTATTAGGACTTGGTTCAACACCCCGCCCTCTCTGCCACTCGTCCCACCCGGATGAGACAAAAAAAAATAAACAACTGCAGTTTTGTCAAAGGCTATAAAGATTTTCTTTGCAGATAATAAAGAATTATGATATTGGATAATTTGTGCGATGTCAACAAACTCAATGACCTACGAACAAAAGTTCTCATGCCGTGGAAAATGCGGTAGTTGTATGAGTTTGACCTTGTGCTCTTCCCGCCATCTATAACTATCATGATGTCTAGGGAGTAAGTCGTGCTAAATGCCGGTACCCTAGAATTGGATCTTATTTAGCCAGCAATTCTCTTTTTGTTTTGTTTTTTTTAGTTTGTATAGCGACAATGAACTTGCAGTAAACGATCCAGGTCCATCGACGAAATAATTACCATAGCCAGCAGGCAGAATTAATTTATTACGCAGTTTTACTAGTCTATGACTTTATTTTGTTACATTTTTGCCTTCGCTTGGCCGTAAAAGCTAGATACACTGGGTATTTGATTTACAGCAAAATGGTCTGTGAGTTGTGGGAATTTCCAATCAATCTAGGCATGTCAGCAGACGAGGTACTCGAGATATGCTGGGCGAAATGCACTTTGCATTTTTCTCAGGCAGGCGCACTTTTCTTGCTGTTGTTGATGTTGACATTTTTGTTTTTGTTATTGTTTTTCTTGTTGATGTTGTCTTTGCTTTGATGATGATGTAATGGTTTTTTACGTTGTTTTTGCTGTAATGGCTGTTTATCTTTTTCAGACCGAATAAAGTGCAAATAGTCGTGAAAGAAAGTTCTCGATTTCAACCACCGTAAAACCAAGATATTATTTGAATAGTTACTTCTCTTCATTTCTTGTATGTACTTGCTGTTTGCTTTTTATTACGTTAAATTACACATGATTCCTTTTTTTTTTTTTTCGGGGGGGGGGGGGGGGAACTCGTTATATCATCTAGGACAGGGCGTGTTTAACTTTCTTCACAATAAAACTTCATCCTATCTGATCAGTTTGTATCATTAGGATCCAAGATTATCCTACCTCCTGAATGACTAATAATAAAGAATGAAAGAAAAAAAAGAACAAACAAACGGCTCAGCCAGATATTCATCCCTCCTGCAATGAAAATAGCCTCATTATTCAGTGACAAACTGAAAACAAAACTAGAGAGAGAGAGTGAAAGAGAATGAGAGAGAAAGAAAGAGAGAGGGAGAGAAAGAGAGAGATAGAGAGAGAGGGAGAGGGAGAGATAGAAAGAGAGAGAGAGAGAGAGAGAGAGAGAGAGAGAGAGAGAGAGAGAGAGAGAGAGAGAGAGAGAATGTCTCTCACTATTTAGACCTTGCTGTGTGTATAAAGTGAGGAATACCACTACAGGCCCCTGGGGGCACAGATTTCTGCCCGGGCTGACTTTGTTTTGTTCTGGGGAGGATCAATACTCGTTACAGAGGTCCGTAAGGGAATACAGAGGAAGAGAGAAAGAGACAGAGAGAGACACACACACATAGACAGAGAGACTAAGAGAAGGAGAGAGGCAGATGGACTGGCGAGCGGACTCACGAAAAAACAAATACGAGGTGGAGAGAAGATAACTATTATAGAAAGAAAAAACATTGCAATAAGAGATAAAGAGATATCTGTAAAAGAAAAAAAAGCAAGAATGAAAGATAGATAGATAGAGAGAGGGAGGGACGGAGAGAGAGAGAAATAGAGAAAGAGAGAAGCGCCAAGAGACAGAAAGAGAGTGATTGAAAGAGAAAAAGATAAGTGTAAAAGCCAAAAATAAGACGTAGTAGATAAGCTAAAAATTTTTGCGAGATCGAAAGAACAAGAAAGATAAAACCGGAAAGAATACGAGCTATAAGCTCTGAGAGAATTTATAGGGAGCTGACGGAAAACGGAAAAAGAGAAAATGATAGCTAAAAGGGTAGGTAGGTAGAGACAGTGAGAGGCAGAAAAAAGTGTGAGAGAAATAGAAAAGGGGAGAGAGAGAGAGAGAGAGAGAGAGAGAGAGAGAGAGAGAGAGAGAGAGAGAGAGAGAGAGAGAGAGAGAGAGAGAAACAGACAGACAGACAGACAGGGACAGAGACACAGAGAGAGACAAACAGACAGATATAGAAACAGAGCCAGAGAGAAAGAGCAAGCGAGAGAAAAATAAAAGTGCGGGAAAGAATAAAGAGAGACAACCTTAAGCAATAACAGAAGCAATATGCATATATATACTTAAAGGAGAAAAAAACGTGAATTTAAATAACAAGAGAGAAAGATAAAAAAAAAAGCATGCAAGGAAGTGACAAACAAAGAGAAGGGTTGCAAATTAAAAGCAAAACCCTTGGAATAAAAGTACATGGAGCAAAAATTCAACAGAGATGCCTGCGCAAAATCTTTCAATTACAAAAAAAAAAAAAGCAGTAACATTTTTGTAGCGCTTTTAATCCGTTTTCCGTCTATGTGGAAAGCAAATAAGAAAATATATTTCACATAAAGTGCAAGCATTGAACGATATTGCTATGCAAGCAGCGGAAGGAAGTCACTAAACGGCAAAAAGAAACAAAGAAACAAAAAAACCCGTTCGATTTGAACAGTCCACTGTAAGAACTCAGATGAAATGTCTTGTCATACGGCAACATTATTTTTATGTTCTTAGCAGCCATTTATGAACAAAAATAAAAAAGAAATGATTCATTTTCTATAGACATAATTATTAACTCTGAGTCAGTCTAGAGAATATGCATTTCTTTATGTGTCCTATTATTACAACACGTGTACAAGTAGATATCAGGGATTTCAAGATTTCTCTGATATTGAAAGTAAATAAAAACAAAAGAATCAAAACCAATACACGTATGACTTAATTATAGTAGGTTTTCATCGTACCTATAATCTATCATGATTGAAGAGGTATGACTGCGTTTGATGAAGAATCCGTTTGGTGATACCGCAAAATAAACTTCTGTAGCACCAGCCATAATTTATTGCGATGATTGAAATTTACGATGGAATTCGGTAATGTATTTTCTGGTCTTGGTTGAATTTCATATCTAAACGACCTTGACCGAAACCGATTCAGTCATAGAAGTTTTGGACGTCACAGATTGACAGATACTGAACCTCACTTGTCATAATGATGGCTCGGCACAACGTCATAACGGAGTCATGTGCACTTTAGTTCTGAACCCTTTTGGTTGATGTAAAATTGTATCATTTGAGACCATGAAATCTTCGAAATTACATCATTCTAGTTCTCAATTTTCTTGAGGAATCGATTTTTTTAAACGCTTTTCAGTCCGATTCACCATGTACCAAAAAAAGGTTCCGGACTTTATGATAAAATATCCCCAGTTTTATTCTGGCTAGCAGAACTGGATAGCTGAGAGTTGTAATGATTTGAGCGTTCTAGGTTAGATGGGAGGATCACCAAGCTCTAACGATTATACGCCTTGACAATAGATGTCAAGTGACATAATCCTAAGAAGTCAAGGAGATCAGAATTAAAAACTGTACGCCTTGACAATAGATTTCAAGTGGCATGATTCTGACAAGTCAAGGGGAAAGAATTTAAAAAAAATGAACTTCCTCAACCAAAGACACCTGACCAAAGAGATTTCCTGGAATTAATGATTTCTCTCAGATGGAAAGGTTGGGTATTGAAAGTTGAGACAAAATAAACAATAAAACCGGAGATCTGCCAATAATATCTTACACATGACAGATTCTTATTTCCTTCAGACAAAAGCGGGTCAAAAATGTTGGCCAGATGCATATTATACAAACTCTAGTCAGGTCTTATTCTGTGTAATTATGCTAGGGACTATAATGACCGAGAAGTCCGTGTTATATATAAATATATATATACATATATATATATATATATATATATATAACACGGACTTCTAGGTCATTATAGTTCCTAGCATAAATATATATATATATATATATATATGTATATATGCTAGTGGCAATGAGGAATAGGGGACAAGGTATTATGTAAGTGCCATACAAGTTGTAAGGAGGAACATGAGCTACATGTAATTAATAAGAAAGCACTGACAAACCTAATCATAGACACATTTCCATCTACAAAACTCGATGGTTCAGGTAGAGAGGTGGCTTGGGTGCCCATCCTGACTGGTTGTCTTTTCTTGTGTTTTTACATCTCAGGTCCTATTTGTAGCAGAATTTTGCATCATTCAATACAAAATATTCGGTGAAAATGTTTTTGCAAATTGAAAATATCGGGACTCTATCTAAACTTCAAGCGTGAATCTTCCTTGCTACAAGCTCTTTAGAGCTTCATTTCACAGTTAAAAATCTTGTTAGATTAAACATAAACTTGAACCATGACTGGGAAATAGCTAATGCCGATTGACGCATCAGTAACTGGGTTTTTTTTTATTTTATTTTGCCAAGAAGGGAATATCAGATGAGGTGAGTATCCAATAAAACTAGATTTGTAAAAAAAATCATAACAAATTGTACAGATTATCCGACAGCTTACAAAGAAAAACTATGAAGAATTGGAGAGATGTGTGACCATGCTATCTAAATTTATTATATTTGCTTTTTAATGCTCGTTTTTATTATATTTTTTTTTTTGCTCTGCAATTTAATCTTAACAAATTCGAGCTGTACTTTGCTGCTTAAGAAAGTCCCAAGACATTAAAATTCTATGATATAATTATTATTATTATTATTATTATTATTATTATTATTATTATTATTATTATTATTATTATTATTATTATTATTATTATTATTATTATTATTATTAGCACTTATTACGATGTTATATACCTTCATTTCTATTTTTTTTCGTGATATTTCCATCTATATTACAAACCCTCTTATAGCGAAGGCAAAAAATAGGTTTGAAAAAAAAAAAAAAAGAAAAGAAAAGAAAAGTGGCGCAATGCCTCAAAACCATTTTGTTTAAATAAACTATTTCGGCGAATGCTTCAACACACAGCCATCTGAGGGCCAGAACTGAGCAACTAAAATACATAAGAAAAAAGAGACTAATCTGGCGTTTGAAGGGGATCAGGGCTGGAGCTTAGCGGAACTGCCCAGACTCCAGCTAATCTCCCAGGGGTTAATGTAGGCCGCTCGAGCCGCTAACAGACAGCTAATGAAGATAACGCTCAACGGCTTTTAGCCCTGGTGACTTATTACTTCCGGGGCGAGTTGGGTAATCGAAATCGATTTCTCGTTAACCAGTTCGATCTCGATACTTTGAAATCGATTTGTAAAATTCTTATACGCCATGCAGGAGTGGATTGTAAACAAATGCATCACGCGTGATCAGTCATTAAATTAAAAAAAAACCTGGTAGAGCCGCAGGTAACTAAATCAACACCGTACCAATTTGAACCTTTTTTTCTTTTCAAAACGCAAAATATTTGTACTCAGTAGTAATGGTCAGGCGAGTTTGCTTCACTTCAGAGGGCCTCTCTTAGTGTAGGCTTTATCACAAGACAGTAATTCACACTTAATTTGCCTAACATTTGAAAAACAACTGTGTAAGCAGAAAGTGGTATGTGTAATATCTGTTTCAACTTCTATGGTATATTTCTGGAACCTATTTTCACCGTAACTATTAAAGTAAAGAACAGAAAGGTCTGCCTATTACGGCATTGAGTGACAATATGGAAAAGACTGAATAGTGAGGTAAACTAATATTATCCAGTACGTTTAGTTGATTCACACACTACTGTACGACGGAAGCTACTGGGGATACGATTTAATCTAGGCTTATTGTTTGACGGAAGCTAATGGGGATAAGATTTAATCTAGGCTTATTGTTTGACGGAAGCTACTGGGGATAAGATTTAATCTAGGCTTATTGTTTGACGGAAGCTAATGGGGATAAGATTTAATCTAGGCTTATTGTTTGACGGAAGCTACTGGGGATAAGATTTAATCTAGGCTTATTGTTTGACGGAAGCTACTGGGGATAACATTTAATCTAGGCTTATTGTTTGACGGAAGCTACTGGGGATAAGATTTAATCTAGGCTTATTGTTTGACGGAAGCTACTGGGGATAAGATTTAATCTAGGCTTATTGTTTGACGGAAGCTACTGGGGATAAGATTTAATCTAGGCTTATTGTTTGACGGAAGCTACTGGGGATAAGATTTAATCTAGGCTTATTGTTTGACGGAAGCTACTGGGGATAAGATTTAATCTAGACTTATTGTTTGACGGAAGCTACTGGGGATAAGATTTAATCTAGACTTATTGTTTGACGGAAGCTACTGGGGATAACATTTAATCTAGACTTATTGTGTGACGGAAGCTACTGGGGATAACATTTAATCTAGACTTATTGTGTGACGGAAGCTACTGGGGATAAGATTTAATCTAGACTTATTGTGTGACGGAAGCTACTGGGGATAACATTTAATCTAGACTTATTGTTTGACGGAAGCTACTGGGGATAAGATTTAATCTAGACTTATTGTGTGACGGAAGCTACTGGGGATAAGATTTAATCTAGGCTTATTGTTTGACGGAAGCTACTGGGGATAAGATTTAATCTAGGCTTATTGTTTGACGGAAGCTACTGGGGATAAGATTTAATCTAGACTTATTGTTTGACGGAAGCTACTGGGGATAAGATTTAATCTAGACTTATTGTTTGACGGAAGCTACTGGGGATAAGATTTAATCTAGACTTATTGTGTGACGGAAGCTACTGGGGATAACATTTAATCTAGACTTATTGTTTGACGGAAGCTACTGGGGATAACATTTAATCTAGACTTATTGTGTGACGGAAGCTACTGGGGATAACATTTAATCTAGACTTATTGTGTGACGGAAGCTACTGGGGATAACATTTAATCTAGACTTATTGTGTGACGGAAGCTACTGGGGATAACATTTAATCTAGACTTATTGTGTGACGGAAGCTACTGGGGATAAGATTTAATCTAGGCTTATTGTTTGACGGAAGCTACTGGGGATAAGATTTAATCTAGACTTATTGTTTGACGGAAGCTACTGGGGATAACATTTAATCTAGACTTATTGTGTGACGGAAGCTACTGGGGATAACATTTAATCTAGACTTATTGTGTGACGGAAGCTACTGGGGATAAGATTTAATCTAGACTTATTGTTTGACGGAAGCTACTGGGGATAAGATTTAATCTAGACTTATTGTTTGACGGAAGCTACTGGGGATAACATTTAATCTAGACTTATTGTGTGACGGAAGCTACTGGGGATAAGATTTAATCTAGACTTATTGTGTGACGGAAGCTACTGGGGATAAGATTTAATCTAGACTTATTGTTTGACGGAAGCTACTGGGGATAAGATTTAATCTAGACTTATTGTGTGACGGAAGCTACTGGGGATAAGATTTAATCTAGACTTATTGTGTGACGGAAGCTACTGGGGATAAGATTTAATCTAGACTTATTGTTTGACGGAATCTACTGAGAGTAAGATCTAATTTAGACTTATTGTTTCATGGCAGATACTGGGAAATAAATTTTATGTTGCCTAGATCTGTTTTTCTATTTCAGCCACTAAGGAAAAGGTTATTCTAGACCTATTTTTTTCCTGGCAGCAACAGGTTGGTGATCTTTTCTAGACCCACTTTTTCATGGCAGCCAAAGGAGGAAAGATACTTTAAGATCTAATGTTTCATGGCAGCTACAGATTTTGTTGTTTAGATCTGCCGTTTTACCTCAGCTTCTGGTGAAAGATTCAAACTAGACCTTTTTTTCATGCCAACCACAGGGGATAGATTTAATCTAGATCCTAACTTCATGCTAGCTACAATAAAACGTGTTTAATCTAGATTCAATGTTTCATATCAACTTAGAGGGCAGTTCTGTAACTTTTCTGGTAAGATATGCTTTTTTTAATAATTCGAATTAGAAAAATGATAGGTATTCTGACACACATTTTGAGTGCATCTTTTGAAAAGCCATTTTCAGCTGGAAACATTCCATGGTCAGGAATACACCGTTGTGACAAAGACAACAGAAAGTCCTACCTTATTAATCTTAGTTTTTCGTATATGTTATTTATAAATTATCTAGTCATACAGACTGGTTCGTAAAGAACTTTGCATCGAGACTTTGCTTTTCAAAGGTTGCAGTGGCAAAAATGTGACAGCTTTCTTTGAAAAAAAAGGTGCCATGTGTTAAAACGAGTTACAGTAGGTAAAGGTTTGTAATCGAAAGAAGCCAGTAATTTTGAGATCAGTTTCATCACAAGCCTGTGTCGAAATACCGCTGAGCACTGCAATCTCTTTGATGTACCACGCTTAAGCAACCTTTTTGTTTTAATAGTAAAAAAACCCCACAACATATTGTTATGCAAAACAAATAATAAGCTTGAGAAGAAAGAGAGGAAAGTAGAGGCGGTCATGTGCTGAAACTTCATGAAAAGTTTTGGATTTATATTTTTTTTTAACGAAAGAGAAGGTATATCTCAGTAAGCTGTGCAAACATACTCGGTTTATTATTTTGGTACAGATAACTGACTTTTAGATGTGGAAGAGAAAAGCTTTTTATCTACAAACAAAACACCGACAATAACAAGAAAACTGAAGGAGTGCTGTAAAGTGAAGTTGTTTTCTAATTTCCTTGAGATGGTACCAGCTGATGATTAAAAAAACTTTCCTGTTCAAAAACTTGCAGCGGAGGTCGAGAAGTTTATGATGTGCTTGAAAGAAATAAGTCGGGAAATGCTTGACAAAATTTTGTATTTTTCACAAACGACTATCACAATTTTTTTCTATTTAGAGGATATTTAGAGCGCAGTTTTGATTAGAAGTTTTCCAAAATGTCAGAAATTGTTTTGATTGGTGGTTGAATCGTACAGATATTTTGATTCATATAAATGCAAACTTGGACATAAATTATAGTTGAGGCTCAACCAGCGTATCTCGACTAGCTCCTATCGAAATTGGAATCGTGCGTAACAAACTGAAGAAGTTTCTCAAAATAATAATATACGTCCGTCTCTCTCTCTCTCTCTCTCTCTCTCTCTCTCTCTCTCTCTCTCTCTCTCTCTCTCTCTCTCTCTTTCTCTCTCTCTTTCTCTCTCTCTTTCTCTCTCTCTTTCTCTAGCTCTCTCTTTGTATCTCTCTCTATCTTTCTCTTTCTCTCTCTTTATATTTCTCTCTCTTTATATATCTCTGTCTTTGTCTCTCTCTCTCTCTCTTTCTCTAGCTCTCTCTTTGTATCTCTCTATCTTTCTCTTTCTCTCTCTTAATCTCTCTCTCTCTCTCTCTCTCTCTCTCTCTCTCTCTCTCTCTCTCTCTAAACATAGGTAAATTAAATTGACAGACTTTTTTATGTTCAGCGCCGCTCCAGGTTCAGTAAAAAAAGAAAAAAAAATATTTGAGCTGTGCACATGGTAAATGAATAGTTTTCTTGATTAATTTAGTAAAACAATATTTTTTGTTTATCAGGTGTTTACAAATGAAGCTAAGACTAAAAAAAATAAATAAATAAATAGAAGTAACTTCCTTTATAGAGCAAGCTTTCTGGCTCGAGGCCATGGTTTCTCCATTAGCTCGTGCCTGTGTTTCCCTTTTAATGATGTTGTTACTTCTTTTGTCCCTTTATTGAGTTTCCTTCAAATTTCGAGTGTTGTTTCTGCCCACCCATCGTGATCTCAGCCCTCAGGGTAAATAGATAGTTTTTAACTCATTTGTTTGTTTTGTTTTTTGTGGATAAGAAATGTTGGCAGTTGCAGGCAATAACGTTATTCTTGAATACATGATGGGATTTTTTTTTTTTGACATGTTTTTTGAACATTAAATTTTGAAATCATTGACATTCTGTGTGTTGCGTGACTTTGTTGGTTTTTTTTTTTTTTTTTTTTTTTTTTTGGCTTCCTATTTTATTACTGTTTGGATCGGGATGGTATTAAAATGTGGTCAATTATTTCTAATATAGATTTTGGTTTATAGCCATTTCATTTATTGAGGAAAAAAAAACAACGGTTGGTAGAATAAAACATGTTCTCACATAATTTTCATCGATGGAATTAGGTTCTTTATAGTTAGAATATAATTCGTCTCTGTAACTTTAGGAGAATTTCGTGTCTCTTTGTAGCTATGAAGATGATGACATTTTATTTAAACAAAACCATTTTATTGAAACAAAACCATTTTATTGAAACAAAACCATTTTATTTAAATAAATTTTCCACAGTTCTCTATGTTGTGTGCTAGTTCTTTACTAAATCTTATAAATTTCCTACTCACACAATTTATATATATATCTATATGCGCCTCCTCACGGATCCTTAGATTACTTGTAGCTATATATATATGTATATATATATTATATATATATATATATATATATATATATATATATATAGATAGATAGATAGATAGATAGATAGATGTATAACTATTATGAAATATTCTATTAATACTCTTAGTTCCGCTTCCGTGAAATATTTTCACTTACTCTCATTTCAACGCACTATAATTATTACTGAACAATCTTCTAACATTTTAAGACATTTTAATCATTAATAGTTTACAAATTGTACAAACAGGAGAGATAATCTTCCAAGCGTTTCCGTTTGGCTCCGATTTTTTTATCGTTTATTTGCCCGCAGCATTTTGTTTTCTTGTTTCACCCGAAGCTTACGAGGATGCCATACTCCAGGTCGGCCAGGAGGTACGGGCGATCAAATTAAGGCACCGGGAGAAACCGCCATGCCTTGCCAACAAGCAGGAATGGGTTTTTTTTTTTCAGAGCCTGCTGCGAATTTTTTGGAATTTTATTCCGAATTCCATTCTCATGATCACAGTCTGCTCATTTGCGTGTTGATGTTGGCAATCTACATAGTTTATAGACTCAAGTTTATTTTTTCTTGTTTTTTTTTTATCTTTCGATGTTTTCAGCCTCGACTTGCATTTTTTTGCCTTTTAATTAATTTCTTTACATTAAAATTGTTTGCGTTATAAATGTATTTATTCCTGAAACTCGTTTTTCTAAATGTTAGTTTATTTTCTCCTCAACCCTTCAGCCGAAGCCGTAAAGTCTATAAAAATAAAATGAGTTTATCATGACACTGCAATCTAGGATCGCGGTTTAAAAGACATAATAATTTCTGCGAAATAAAAATTTTAATTAAGAATTTAAAATAAAATAAAACCTCCGCAATTTAAGTGCCTTTTTTTAGGTTCGCGTGTTCACTGCCATTTTTCTACACTTCAGAAGATTTTTTAAAAAGTATTGGCTGTCATTTCTTTGCTAATTACTGAATTTTTTCTTTTTTTTTTTTTTTTTTTTTTTTTTTTTTTTTTGTAAAATCGATTAAAAATAAATCATTTCCTAGGCCAGTAAGGTTTTACAGCTAGCCTCAATTTATCGACATAATAATAATAATAATAATAATAATAATAATAATAATAATAATAATAATAATAATAATAATAATAATAATAATAATAATAATAATAATGATAATGATAATAATAATAATAATAATAATAATAATAATAATAATAATAATAATAATAATGATAATGATAATAATAATAATAATAATAATAATAATAATAATAATAATAATAATAATAATAATAATAATAATAATAATAATAATAATAATAATTATAATAATAGTAATAGTAATATTAATAATAATAACAATAATCATACAGCACTAATATCATGCACTGACTGGATCAAAAGTAAAAAAAATTGTGGAGCTCATATTTTTCCACACATCTACAGTAAAGCAATGCTGAAACGATGTTGAAAAAAAAACACTACCCTTTAGAATTGTATATTCATTGCAAACACTTGGAACTAAACAAGACTAAACTTTCTGATTTGCATATATATATATATATAAATAAAAGTGGCAATCTCTGGATCTTTGCTTGATAGCCGATTTGGTACTCTTGTCAGTCTACAGAACCAACTTGTTTTTCTATTCAGTGATTGAGGACGTGTACTGAACTCATGGTTGCTGTGTTCAACGAACCAAAATCAAACGCATAGACAGCGAGGCTTCCTAAAATACATACTTTTGCACTAAGTGTAATGTGATTTCACTTTTTGACAGACTTAAGACAGCTAGACATTTTTGTTGTATAGGGCTGTAGGCTGAATTATAAGTGCGTTCTGAGTACAATTCTGTCCTAATTATGCCTAAAAATTAAAAGAAATAGAATATCATAACTCGAACATGCAAAAGTTTGTTCTCTTCGGTGACTTGGCCGGTATTTTAGGAAAGCCTCGATTGGACAGGGTCACATAAAAACTATATAATAAATTATTATCGACAAGAATCAACCTCAGGGACAAAGTCACGAGAGCGGGACCACAAAAACATTAGCGGACGTGGGGACAGAAACTCAACATTTTGGGTTTTCACATCGCATTTAAAGAGAACTTTTCAGGGTGTTGAAAGGTGGTGTTTGGTGATATATGCTCTGAAGAGAAAGAGAGGTTATTCATTCACATTTAAAGCAAGCCTTGAACAATATAAACAGATTTGACAACATTTGACGAAGCGATTTTAGTGATTGTTACTACACAACATTATCGTACCCTGAAATTTGATTTTTAATTAAATAGAAGTCGAAAAATTTAGAACCAACATATCAGAAAGATAAGAATATTTCAGCTTTGTAAAATGCTTTTGTTGTGACAGTTTTCTTTATGTTTGATTTGCCTTATTCCGGCTTGCCTATGAATGTTGTTACGACTGAGTGGTCAAAGTCGCAACATAAGACTCTTGAAGATAACTGAGGAAAGCAAAACAATTTAGAGCGACAAAGCGACCCAAAAAATTAAATGGTTTGATTTCCGTCAAATATTTTAAATCATCATCGGTATTAGATCATTATTTTTTTTTATAATTATTTTAAAATGTTCAATTTGAACATTCGTTTTTTCTCTATTAACTTTGGAAATACCAAAAGATCGCACAAGATTTTTAGTGAGTGTCTGGGACTTTCCAGGAAGTTAAAGACTCTGAAATGGTCCTGGCTAGACAAAATTCATCATGTCTAACAATTGTCCATGTTTCTATAGTTACATAATCTCGTATTTCCCTCTAAAACTTCTAATCGTGCTTTTTGCGACCATGTCTTGAGATGTAAACACCGTATTTTCCTCTGAACCAGAGTTTGAAGTACATGACTTGTGTTATAACTCTTGTATTTTGTGAATCAACTCCTTTTGAAATCCTGATACACCATATACCAATTTTTAAAGATTTAAAATTCATCAGTTTTATTCCTGAAATCAATACCAAACGCAAAAAACCAACTGCATCAAAAGAGCCATAGTTTTATGTAAAATACCACTGCATCACAAGAGCCATAGTTTTTTTGTAAAATACCACTGCATCACAAGAGCCAATGTTTTATGTAAAACATTCAGTGGTTAGAGTAAATGACACAATTTGCATTTTGATAAGTTCGTGGTTGCTGAGCTCGAAGAAGATCTTGGCATCCAATTTTGCTCATTACTGAGCTCGCAGCTCGCATTTTCTACTTGAAAAATGTTTTCTTGATATGAATTACCCACTGGCCAACCTCGCCGAGGCGCTCATGTATTTTAATGATGTTTGAGAACACCACAGAAATCAAAACGTTTCATCTTCAATTAGTTTTGAAAGTCTTGGTTAGGAGTTGAGTTGAAAGTCAAAGAATGAGTTACAAAACTAGCTTCTCTGTCAAGCGTCTTCAGCACTTAAATTTGCAGCATTGGAGTAATTTGATGAAGCACATGAAAAAGTCCCTCAATTTTGCTCTTCTCGCTATTTTGAGAGATTTTTACAAGCACGGGCCCAATCTTTGCACTGCGGGTTGAGCTTAGCAGTTTCCAAGACAACAAGCGGTATTGAATCGGACGTGGATCTGAAGAGGATTTTATGTGAATCTAAGCCAGACAATAGCTCTATTGTTGAGCGTTACTCCATACACAAGAATCGGACCCTAGCCTGTTGCTGAAGAGTCCATGATTTTATTTCCTCTACTTCGCATGAGTTAGCTCAGCGTATTGATTTTTAGAATGTAGAATCTGGAGAAGTCACATCCTTATTTTGTTCTGTTTAGTTTCATGTTCTGTATTTTCCCCCGGTTTTCATGTATACAACTTTTCACGATTCTTTTGGTTGTTGTAAATGGTATCCGTGTTGTCGACAAGTATGAGGGACGGTTTTATGTGTTTGTTGATGATGGTATCTATGATGTCAAGAAGTAAGAGGGACTATTCTGATTGTTGTTGTGGATGGTATCCATGTTGTCGACAAGTATGTGGGACAATTCTGATTGTTGTTGTGGATGGTATCCATGTTGTCGACAAGTATGTGGGACAATTCTGTCTGTTGTTGTGGATGGTATCCATCTTGTCGACAAGTATGTGGGACAATTCAGATTGTTGTTGTGGATGGTATCCATCTTGTCGACAAGTATGTGGGACAATTCTGTCTGTTGTTGTGGATGGTATCCATGTTGAAGACAAGTATGTGGGACAATTCTGTCTGTTGTTGTGGATGGTATCCATCTTGTCGACAAGTATGCGGGACAATTCTGTCTGTTGTTGTGGATGGTATCCATGTTGTCGACAAGTATGTGGGACAATTCTGTCTGTTGTTGTGGATGGTATCCATCTTGCCGACAAGTATGTGGGACAATTCTGTCTGTTGTTGTGGATGGTATCCATGTTGACGACAAGTATGTGGGACAATTCTGTCTGTTGTTGTGGATGGTATCCATCTTGTCGACAAGTATGTGGGACAATTCTGTCTGTTGTTGTGAATGGTATCCATGTTATCGGCAAGTATGTGGGACGATTCTGATTGTTGTTGTGGATAATGTTCATATTGTCGGAGTATCTGGTTACTATTAGTCGATTTGTTTTGTCTTTAGTCAACCTCAGACGGTCGGCTTTCGGGAATGCTACACTATGATCTACGCAAAATGCCACTGGTGAGCCTTTTTTGAGAATCACCAACATTTAGCTCTCTTCTTCGTTAACCACAAATTCCCTGTTGGAAAAAATGATCGCTAAAACATGACAGACCAGTAGCTTTTTTTTACCCAAAATATTATATAACATGTAACCGGTTCCTACACAATGCGAATTCTGCACAAGGTTATTATCGCTTTAAGGGAGTTTCTGTGTACCTTCCACTTATACGCTACGCACGCTTTTTTTGATTACATCCGGAATTTTCCTCATAAAAGATACAAAAATAGAGATGTGTTGCTATGACACAATGTACTTTGCTGTCTATTTATATTGAAAAAGTATTATTATTGTTATTGCTATTATTATTATTATTATTATTATTATTATTATTATTATTATTATTATTATTATTATTATTATTATTATTATTATTATTATTATTATTATTGTTGTTGTTGTTGTTGTTGTTGTTGTTACTATCATAATCATTTTTTTAGTTTCCTGCCGCTTATTCAAAATAACAGTTCGATCAAGATCTTATTTTCCAGTGATAGCATACTGATAAAACGATATAATGTGTTAGTAATTAAACTTTATGTCCAAGTCAAATATGCCACTGAATATTTTGTTTGTCATTTAACCTTTTGGATATTATCATGAAAAGAAAGAAATTTTTTTGCAAATATTTTATCATATGAGAAACAAACCTTGTTCACAGTTAAAAGCTTTAAAAAAAAGGAAAGTTGTCGAAAAGTGTTTACAGGAACACCGGAAGGTGTTAAATAAGAAGACTTCTTTGAATATTTCTAATTATTTTTTAATCATCTACAATTTAGTTTTACCTTTCTCCTCTTTGCTCATTTTATTCAATCAATATTATGGTGTGCAAGCTCAATTGTTCATATCACCAGGATAACGGAGATATTCCATTTAAAAGCAACTGGAGATGAAGTTGTTGGTATTTTCTTTTCCTTATTTTGTTTTAAATTGCAACATTTCTATGATGATTACAAAACATTGTTTTAGTGATCTCTGGGAATACACATTCTCTCTCTCTCTCTCTCTCTCTCTCTCTCTCTCTCTCTCTCTCCGCCCCCCTCCCTTTGCCCACCTTTTCATGATTTATTCAAAGCTGTATCGAAGACAGGCTTTATGAACACAATAAACTATTTACTTTTCTCCGATGCCTTGTCAATGTATGTCATTCAGTGTTGTTTATTCTCCATTCGGCTCCGTCTGAACTTGCCCTTTGTCTGCCTCAAAAAGCTTCTTGCTCTACAATGTTGGGGATAAAGACGGATTGTTTTATATATATACTCAGACAAGTTGTTTTTAACAAACAAGGGAACCACTACTGGTTATAGAAAAGCTTACATTCTTTATTTCTTTAGTGGTGATTATCAATTAGTAAACCATGTTATTTTTTGTTTGAACACAATACGAAGCAGTTTATTGTCATAGAATCTATTCTTTGTCAACTATTTTATTCATAATTTCAACCTTTAAACTATATTTCAAGTAAAATTATCAGCAAGATCGTTCTAGATCTAGATCTACACGCTCCAAAAGTTTGGGCAGCAAAGTTGAACCATTCGCCTCAGATGTGTTCTTATCGTGTGTTGCTCCTGCAGCACAACTGTTCCTTGGGTCACGTGATTAGCGAGGGGATCTATGATTGGGCCTGTAATCCCAATGGCTGACAGAATTTCATGATCAGAACATGGATTCATTCAGGTCAATCGCGGCAAAATACAAGGAATTTCCGTGAGTGTGTCTATCTTCACCCATCTTCTGTCCTGCTCTCTGTGTCTGTTTGTGTGAATGAGTGTGTGTCTCTCTCTCTTTCTATCTCTCTCCCTCTCTCTCTCTCTCTCTCTCCCTCTCTCTCCCTCTCTCTCTCTCTCTCTCTCTCTCTCTCTCTCTCTCTCTTTGGACATCTTTCTCAATATTATTTATCTTTTTTCCCTTATTATCCTTCTTCCTGTCTCTTTTTCGCATTGCTGATTTCTATCGAGACATGACTATGTAAATACTTTTATCACTTTACCAATTGCACGCACACAGTCATACACACACAAATAATCATTGTAAAGTTATAAAAGAAAGTCCTCCCCACAACATACTCTCTTCCCTGGCTATCGTCGTCTTTTTTTGTCCACAGCACTCTCTCTCTCTCTCTCTCTCTCTCTCTCTCTCTCTCTCTCTCTCTCTCTCTCTCTCTCTCTCTCTCTCTCTCCCACCACCCCCTCCCCTCCTTTTCTGCCCTATTTCACCACCCTTCCTCTCCGAGAAATACGTATCTAGAAATTAGAAGAAAAACATCTTTGACTCAACCACACAACACAAACACCCGTGATAAAACAGAAAATGAAACGGGTGATAACTCAGTATTCCTAGATTTTACTGCCCTGTTTCGAAAGCTCCTTTCGTTTTGTTTTCCGATACAATTCTTTTCTTCTTTTTTTAGTTTTTGAGTTCTAAGTATGGGTTTCTGGGAAATACTCCCCAGCTGCCAGTTCTACTCCGCCTTGGATCGCTTTCCAAACTGAAAGGATCCAATCAAGATGCCATTATGCTATCGGTTGAATCGATGCTCTTTAAGAGGTTATAATGCAAAACGGTTTTTTGTATGGACGTTCCTTCTTTTTTTTTCGGGTATTAACAAGATGTGACGTCGCCGGTCCTCGATTTATCGAAGGAGAGGGAAAAATGGAAGAAAAAAGCCAAGCACGAAAATTATCCGAGCGAAGTGCTAATTTAGGTGCCCATTAACCTTGTCAATTTTATATCTCCTTCAATCTTCTTTCTCTCTCTCTCTCTCTCTCTCTCTCTCTCTCTCTCTCTCTCTCTCTCTCTCTCTCTCTCTCCCTCTTTCTCTTTTTTTCTCTTCCTCTCTCTATTTTCTTTCCTTCTTTTTTTTCCCTCTCTCTTCACCTTCCTGTCTTTCTGTCACTCTTTTTCTGTCTAATTTTGTAGAATTGTATATTTATCACACTTTCTCTCTTAGTCCCTCTTTCTGTTCATCTTCTTTTTTTCCCTCTCCTTTGTCATTTTTTTCCTCTGATTATCGATTTAACTTTCGATTTATCTATCTATATCTATCTATATCTACAATATAAATATATATATGTATATATATATATATATATATATATATATAAAATGATTTAAAATGATACTAACATATTGAATGAAAGTGCTCAACAATAAGAAGCAGGATTAATAATTATGAAATACCTTGACTGGCAAGGCCTTAGTCCAGATATTACATAATTATATGTAGATATAGTCTTTCGTTCGAATCATTTCCATCATCTCTAATTTTTTTTCTGCTTTACATTAAAAAGAATTCAAGTGACCCAAACTAGAGTTAAGAGAGGTTGTCACTCTTGTGGCATGCCTAATATAAAAACATAGAGTCCATTCCCTTGTGCGACTGAAAACACTGAGGGATCAACTTTAGCTTTGTAAACTCTTTGTATCGGTAAACGATCATTACCAGTGCAACCTGTTGAACCAAGTAACCAAGAGGACGCCTCAATGAAAACAACAACACTTTTATTTGTAAGGATTTATAATTCATTTCTATCTTAAGCTCATCGGGAGGCAAAAAGAAACCATGATACTGACAAATCATGAGGAATTGCAATTGCTTAGAATACAAGGGGTAGCATTCTTAAAATTTTTGTTCTACAATACTTA
>JAWDGP010004172.1:330000-370000 GCA_033675545.1 Elysia crispata
ATAAATAAATAAACAGACGAAACAATAAACATTATTAAAAAAGATAGCAATAACAAGTAAAGTGCGGTAAGTTTTTCATTCTTAACAGTATCTTAGAGGATAATTTTATCGCAAACCTGTGATGTAACCGCTATCTTTTCACAACATGATAGAACATGGCCACAATACAGCCTCAAGGCCTCAAGGCCTGTTTTATTTAGTTCGCCTTAGCCTACACCAACAAATGTGAGTTTTATTTACAGTCCATAACAAATCCTTATCATTCTTCTTTCTTGCGCAGTTCGAACAATACAGTCTTAAGAGTTAAAATCTAGATTTTTTAGAACCGAAAATTCTGCGTTGCTAGGTATGCAGACTGCATGACTAATACTACTGTTTTGGTAATGGTCGTAGATCTAGCAAGGTGCATTATTATTTCTTCGATCAATTACAATCTAACCCATTGACATCTGAAAGAGCAGCTCTAAACCATAATGAGGCCAAGCAAAGAAGCCTGCTTGAGACGTGTGCGTTTTTCAGCTTTCACTTCAACAGCTGTACACACTGCACAAAGACGAACTTGTGTCCATAGCATCACGATAATAACACTGCATGGAAATGATCATGATTGTCATTTGTCCCAAAAATTGGTTTCTTTTGTTTTATTTTTATACATAAGATCTCCTCGGGCAACAAATTTACTTTCACGAAAAATCGCAGCTTTCACCTAGGACGTTCTTGTCCAAAATCCTCAACACAGCTTTTTTTTTTTTTTACATGGACAACACGTTGAAGACGGGGTCATGTGTTTCATGCCCAAAATGATCATAGGGTGTTATGTTATTTCATGCCAACACCATCATAGGGTGTTGTTTTGATTCATGCCCTAAACCACCACAGGGTGTTATGTTATTTCATGCCAACACCATCATAGGGTGTTGTTTTGATTCATGCCCTAAACCACCACAGGGTGTTATGTTATTTCATGCCAACACCATCATAGGGTGTTGTTTTGATTCATGCCCTAAACCACCACAGGGTGTTATGTTATTTCATGCCAACACCATCATAGGGTGTTGTTTTGATTCATGCCCTAAACCACCACAGGGTGTTATGTTATTTCATGCCAACACCATCATAGGGTGTTGTTTTGATTCATGCCCTAAACCACCACAGGGTGTTATGTTATTTCATGCCAACACCATCAGAGGGTGTAAAGTTGTTTCATGCCAACACCATCATTGGGTGTTATGTTGTTTCATGCCCTAAACCACCACAGGGTGTTATGTTATTTCATGCCAACACCATCATAGGGTGTTATGTTCTTTCATGCCCTAAACCACCACAGGGTGTTATGTTGTTTCATGCCCTAAACCATCATAGGGTGTTATGTTGTTTCATGCCCTAAACCACCACAGGGTGTTATGTTGTTTCATGCCCTAAACCATCATAGGGTGTTATGTTGTTTCATGCCCTAAACCATCACATGGCGTCATGCTGTTTCATGTCCAACATCATCAACACAGCGTCTTATTATTTTATGCCCAGGACCCTCAACAGAGCGTTCCACCCTTACATGCCAGCACCCTCAACAGAGCGTTCTACTCTTACATGTCAGCACCCTGAACACTGCGTCCTATTGTTTCATGCCCGGCATTCTCAACACAAAGTCCTGATGTTTTATGCCCAACACCTTCAACAGAGAGTTTTAGAATTGCTCGTACATAAGATACGTTTATTTTCCTATCATCCACCTGACTCAAAATTCTGCTCACTAGGTGCCGAACCATATACAGATTTTTTTTAAAGCTAAATAGCAGCAAAACCTGGACAAGGTTTAAATCTTAAAAAATTTAATGCTTCTGATTTATTTTTTTTTGGGACGGTGACACCCTAAGCATACTACTTATACTACACTTGTCTTGTACAAACACGCAATCAATCAATGAGCCAATCTGCTGTTGATGTGCTCTTGTTTGAAATGTTTCTGTAAGTGCTAGTACGGCAAACACTAACTACTACTATTACATATAACGGAGCCCAAGCTTCTTAAGAGACCGACTTTCCTTTTCCGTAAACCGCGTTAAAATCCCAAATTCTGGCCCAGTTACCGTTTCTAAAAGTGAAAGTGAGGCACGAGGGAGAGCGTCAATCCTGCCAGCTCCAGCCTGTTGCACTTCCATGTTCCAGCTTCCTGCCGGGCTTTAATTAACGAGATGCGAGGCGCCTGGTTCCGGTGTAGCCTCCTCACTGTTCCCAAAAATGGCTCCACCTCCTCCTCCTCTTCCTCCTCTTCTCGACTTTCTGCGATGTCCGCATCCTGAGCAAACCTCTCGCACCCGGCCTAGGCGGCAACTCTTCACATCTAATTTGCTGCTCAATGGTCCTCAAGTGTTCATGTTTTCGGTGATTTTTTAATATTTTTAAAATATTCTTTTTTGTCTCGTTTATCTCGGCTTGTTTTTGTTCGTTTTCTCATTCTGCCTTCTCGACGGATGAGTTTTTAATTACCACTTAAGCTATGTGATCTTTGATTTAAAAAAAGAAGAAAGAAACTTTATTTTAACAGCTTATACCTGCGTTCTGCACTTGTTGATTTAGAATAAATTTTTGGCTGTTTTTTTTAACCACGCTGTTTAAAGCAAGTCTTTAATTTATGGCTGCAATCACAGAACCGCTGAGTTTTACAGGAATTTTGACTGTCTAAACCACTTTGAATGAATTCAGAGTGTATAATTCTTGCGGAAAATTTGGGCTCAATTATTCTCACCTTTCAGAACTATAGCTTAGAAGTTATCATGGATCCAAATCTATGCGTTTCGTATGACTATAATTATTTACTTTCATTGCGAGTGTTGAAAAAAGATTTTCTTTTTTCCCTAAAACTCCTCATCTGAAAATAGCTTATTTCAACTATCGGTTAATGTAAATTGTCATAATTGGGAAAACTATATTAAAGAGTTTATTTCACCAGCACAGAATTGTGCAATCAGGAGCTAGGTTTGGTACAGGTCACACATTAACTCCCATAATTTTCTTATAGAATCCTTTACGGATTTGTTTACCACTCTATATCACAAAAAAAATTCAACTGAGGATTATACTTTGGAAATCACCTGCTCTAAATATTACTTGGAAACTTTTTACAATCTATCGCTTCTTTATTTAAGGGATTTTGGTGAAGCTTTTAAAAGACGACGCGTCACCCAATGACTAGGTAGGAATCATAATCACCTGTCGGCTAGACTAGTGGGTAAATATTCTCACCCCACTTAACGTGTATTTATGTCCTAAGGCTTCACAGACTGAAACAAAAAAACCTGGCAAAACTTTCCGTAAAGATGTTTGGCGTGGGCAGAGTTATGATTCGAAGTATGAAACGAGAAAAAGAGTTTCAACCATTCATTCCAAGTGACAGATCGATTAAAAAAACAACAACAGGTACTTGTCTTCTTACAGTGTACAAAAGATATGGAGGTGAGAAGTATGAAAAATCTCTCTAGTTCATTCTAAAAGGTTCTAAATGGTATTTTTTAGGAACTGGACATATTATTTAATTTTTTTTTTAACTTGGATCTTCGTGTTGACGTTGTTTTGATAACCCGAGTTGTAAAGAACGTAAGAAAATTCTTTAAACGTCTCTTATCTCTCTTCTTGTTTTTTTCTCTCTATTGCTCTCTCTCTCTCTCTCTCTCTCTCTCTCTCTCTCTCTCTCTCTCTCTCTCTCTCTCTCTCTCTCTCTCTCTCTCTTTCTCTCTCCTCTTCTCTCTTTTTCTTTTTTCAACCCCGTTTCTATTGATGTTGTCCTGTCTTTAAGTCTATTTAGTTCACCGTCTCTTTCTCCATTCTCCATAAGCTGACAGTCTGTCTCTTGATCTGACTTTCTGTTTGACTTTCTGTATGTATGCAAGTCTGTCTGTCCGCCTGTCTTTCTCTCTCTCTCTCTCTCTCTCTCTCTCTCTCTCTCTCTCTCTCTCTCTCTCTCTCTCTCTCTCTCTCTCTGTTGTCCTTTTGTATCCCCCTTACCCCCCCCCCTCTCTCTGTTTCTCTTTATCTGTCTCTCTCACTTTCTCTGCCTCTTTCTCTCTCTGTCTCTCTGCCTGTCACTCTGCCTCTTTATCTCTTTCTGTACCTCTCTTCCTCTGTCCTCCTCACCTACCAAAAAACCATCTTTTTCAGCTGAGTGAGCTCAGATCCACATATCTCGCTTGCCGCGAGAAAAAAAAAGAGCAGACAAGTTAGAGCAGACAGTGCTCACCCTCTGGTGATTTGTGACTCTCCCTGGCTCCTGCCGTGTCGATAAGTCTAACATATCACCCGTCTGATCCGAGTCGAGGGGCAGGGGGGGTAGATCTGGTAACATCACGCACAGGACAAGAACAAAAACGTTATAGCGTTACATCTTTTGTGTTAACGGACTTCAAGTATTCAGTAATTTAGAATTTTTCCCTTGCTGAAACCTATAAATTGCCATGGAATCTGATTCAATTGGGAATAAAGTATCGGTGATAATGAATCTTTCAGTTCACAAAGGTTGCTTAACATTTGTCCTGTAAGGCACGACTCTAACACAAGACAAACACATCCCAGCTGAAACCAGCGTTGTCTTCCATCTTTCAATGACTCCATTTTATCATGGAGGGTCTAGGGTCCTTGTAAATCTACAATTCCTGGAAATTCTATGGTAAAAAATGTCGTTAATTGGAACGGCTCAAGGCTGAACTAAATAGAAATGTGTAAGGTTTGAGTTCTTTTCCAAAAAATAAAAAAATAATAATATAAATCACTGCGTCCTCTCTTGTGATCTTTTTAAAACTTATAAAAGCTATATGAGTACATTTTGTGAAGTCTTGCTATTTGAAAACGACTATTTGATTATCTCTATCCGCATATTGCCAAGTTTTTATGCTGATTACAAAAAAGTCTGATTTTGTTTTTGCTAACCGAATTTTTTTACAGCATTAAATGTGAGGAAATAAAAGCTAGCTCTTTCTCTCACTCTCTCTCTCTCTCTCTCTCTCTCTCTCTCTCTCTCTCTCTCTCTCTCTGTGTCTCTGTCTCTCACTCTCTCTCTCTATCTGTCTCTCTTTGTCTCTCTCTCTCTCTCTGTGTCTCTCTCTCTGTCTCTCTATCTCTCTGTCTCTCTGTCTCTCTGTCTCTCTCTCTGTCTGTCTGTCTGTCTGTCTCTCTCTCTCTCTGTCTCTCTGTCTCTCCCTGAAGTTTTGACCTGAAGTGAAGTGGTATTAATTATTGCTAGAGTCCTCGATTTGTCCTCGGTTTGCGCGTGTCTCCCTGATCGCTCCATATCCCCGTTTTTATTCGCCACAGCTTCGCTACGTAGAAAATTATGTAATGATCGCTTCATTTCCCCAACAGCTTGGCTATGTAGAGCGTTATGTAATAGGCTTCAACCTTCACGTGAGTACAGAATCTGGCTTGATGAAAACATCGCTTTACCGGGATTATGATAGATAACAATGCAGCTACACAACCAGTTCCTGGTCTTTACTATATTGTGAAATGTTCAACAAATCCATTATCTTAATTTGTTATCAAAGCATCTCATATTAATAAAAAGTTTGAACAACCTTTCTACTACGTCCAAGTGGCGAAGTTCATTATAAGATTGTTCACTTTACATTAAAGTGCATTCTTATTTTCATTTTCACGAACTGCATTTTTGTTGAAGATTATTCAGTTTTGCCTCTACAAAATCAAAACTTTAACAAATTGTGCCAAAATGTTTAGTAGGGAATGCGATTTTTCTTTACTCTGACAGTAGTTTCTCTGATTTGCCCGCGTGATCAGTCACTTTCTCGTCACGTTTATAGTGGAAATTAATACCTTATACCTCACGTGCTGAGTAACGTTGACTAACATGAAAAAATAAACTGTGACAATTTTTTTTCTATTGATTCAGTACACTTATACATTAGTGTAATGAGTTTTAGAGATGGAATATCGTTCCATACCAAACAAACTTCAGATCGTGTTTCCGAGTGAAACAGTTCGTTGAGATAAATCAATAACTTTGCGATAATTCACGTTGGTTTTGGAGTGTGTTATGTTATGTTGGACGGATTGAAAAATTAAATGGTAAAACAGAACCAAGGAGGATTTCATAACACACTGAATATCTTGAGTGATGTTTCTTCAGTACTATTTATCTTGCCACTCTCTTTCTTCTCCCTTTTCTTTCTTTCATTTCCTGTATAGTATTCTAGTCATTTATTCCCTCCCTCTCTCTCTCTCTCTCTCTCTCTCTCTCTCTCTCTCTCTCTCTCTCTCTCTCTCTATGCGTATGCCTTTCCATTGTATCAATATATAAATTTTCTCCTTCTTTTTCCTCGCAATCATATCTATTTTTTTTCACCTTTGGACAGTCACGGAGCTGTGGCAAGGTACTCCCATTGTTAAACAGTAGACGCAAGTAAAGTTAAGGTTGAGTCATAAAAATACTTCGGGTCCTGAGAAAATGCCTCAACCAATTTAACACCAATTATGGTATGAAACAACCAAACAAACAAAAAGAGAACGATTTCTAATAGAATAAATTGAGGATGAAAAACACCGCACTGTGCCATACATCTGTAGTTTGATATGTGTGACGATCACCTCTAAATTTAATTCTCCACGACCCATGTCTTATAAAACAAGATTGGTGGAGTGCAACCCTCGCGAGTAATAGAAGTCAAAGTTGAGGGACTTTTTTCTGTTAACATTTTAAAGTTCAATAAACATTGTCAAGCTCTTTTCTTTGAAATACCTGATCATGAAACAAAAAGACAGTAATCGTACCGGCAATTTTAGTCATAATTCTAATTATTAAAATGAAAGATTTAAAAAAAATGGCGAAATGTCAAAAAACGAAAATAGTATATTAAGACAGATAAAACGATTCAGGCTATTCCGAGATGTTAACTAGAAGGTATTAATCAAAATGATGGCCGGAAAGGGAAAAAAAATGAAATATAATACTTTAAAAAAAAAAAAGGATGTATGTGAAAACAAAAACAAAAAAAAGTAGCGGTAGACAAACCTTGTTAATCTTCTTACTTAAAAAACTGAGTTATTTCCCTTAGAAGGAAAACTTTACCCAGTTACATTTTTGTTTTTTACTACTTTCGTACAAGATAATCTGTGCCCCTGGTTTACATGTACTGCACATGTTTACATAAGTGATGACCTTGCCATAGTTATCCATGTCAGCTTCAGAGAATGTTCTACAATGTTGCCGAAAGAGTTCTCAGAGGTTGAGGAATAGAGAACAACAGGCGGAGGCTTGTAAGGGAAATAAGTGATGGAGTTTACAAAATTAGTATCGCTACTGTAGTAGTTATTTCCCTTGTTCGTTCTCCGTGCTTAGCGGAAGAAGGTTTCATTTTTGGTTATCTTTTTTATGTTTGTTGTTGTTATTGTTATCCTTGTCATTTTGGGTGTTGAGGGCCATTCTGGGGTCGACTTGCCGCGCTTCTCCAAGTCACACGATCCTGGGCTAGCTTGATGTTCGTGTAGAGCTGGTTGCCAGTCCATTCTTTGATGTTGTCGTACCACTGACGCCTGGGTCTGTCCCTTCCTTTTCTACCATGTATTCTACCTGTGAGGACTGTTTTCTGCAGGTTGTCATGTTTTGCAATGCAGCCAAAATATGACATCTTGTGTGTTCTTATTTGAGATAGCAGACCTCTTTTTCATTCTACTTTGTACCTGTCCAAGGCTTGAATAAAAATCTTTGTGCATAAAAGAGGTGTGTGTATGTGTGTATGTTCTTTTTACCTCCTTTAATTCTACTTTGTTACTGTTCAAGGCTCGAAAAAAGATGTTTGTCCATAAAAGGTGTGTGTCTACATTATGTATGTGTGTTCGGGGAGGCTATTTGACATGGAGGGATGCAGTTTATTATCATAGGTCGAAGTAAAGATGTATATCTGTTTTTTTTTTAAAGTAAAAAAAAATAAACAAACAAAAACAAAACAGCGCGTTAGTCTTAACTTTTTTTTGCAAATGTAAAAGCTGAAAAACAAAGGAATTTGGTTATGGGCAACAAAAAGAAAAACAAACGCTGCAAAACAAAAGCTAAAGAACAATTTAATACCATGAATATGTTAATAAAAAAAACAAACTTTAATTCCAAATACTTATTGCATGTGTTTGTTTACTGCTTCTCTCCCAGAATGAGAGACTGATACTAGATAATAAAAAGGGATTGTTGGGTTATCTCGGGTTTTACGCTAGAAGTCACAAACCTAGACCTAAGTCAGAATCAGCAGCTACCGGTAAGGACGAAAAATCACGAGAATAGAGAATGGTAGACTCGGGAATCCCCGTAAGTGATGTAAAATTATCCTCTAGCTGTGTTGTTATTGCTTGAACGAAATCATGGCATACCTTATTTTTATTATTGTTATTATTATTATCATTATTATTTTTTTTTTTGACAATCGTGAGTTCTTTATATGAACCGAATAAATTATTGACAATTCCATCCCCAAGTTATCAAATATCGACAAGTATTGTGAAGTGTAGTCCAGTTGAATATTCTGCATTTTCTTTTTTTTTTTTTTTTTTAATTAAAACGAAAACAAATCCGGAGATCGTAATAGATAGTATCATACTGCAAGCATATGGTTTTTTCTTTCATTTTTTCTTAAATTTCTTAAATTTTTTTTTAATCTTTTGGAAAAACGTAACCTAAGCCGGGGGACTTAGTTCTTTTTATCAAATAATCATGGCTTATGGTATCATGACATTTTCCTTAAGATTCTTAATCTAAAAAAGTTTGAGAGATGATAAATGATTGGGAAAGAGAAAGAGAAAGTGATAGAGAGAGAGAGAGAGAGAGAGAGAGAGAGAGAGAGAGAGAGAGAGAGAGAGAGAGAGAGAGAGAGAGAGAGAGAGAGAGAGAGAGAGAGAGAGAGAGGGGGGGGGGGAGGGAGAGGACAGGCAGAAACGGACGGTAACAGTGAGACATTAGAGAGGGAAAGGAAGAGGGAGAGAGGGGAGAGAAAAAGAGAAATAGTCAGACAGAAAGAGACAGTAGCAGAGAGAAAGATAAAAATAGGAGAGACAAACAAGAGAGAGAGGAACGGTGAGAGACAGAGCGACCAAGAAAACGAGGGAGAGAGAGAGAGAGAGAGAGAGAGAGAGAGAGAGAGAGAGAGAGAGAGAGAGAGAGAGAGAGAGAGAGAGAGAGAGAGAGAGAGAGAGAGAGAGAGGCGGGGGAGGGGGGGGGGGGAGTGAACAGAAGAACAGTGGCAGCGAGTGAGATGTTTCTCTGAAGAGATTACTCAGATGTTCCAGTCTGGATTTAGCATGTCCGAGAAACTCATCAGCCAACACCGGCCAGCAGTCCTGGCACGGGGAGATTAGCGGGGCAATGACCTCTGGGACAGCAGCAGCTCTAGGTGTGAGCAACGGCTGAGAACAACTGAGCAGTAATGAGCCTTTGTTGCCTCTGCTCTGTTGTCGCAGTGCCCATCGGATCTATAGTGATATCGATAGCTGCTATCGCGATATATCAAATGTTGCTATGTGCACAAATTTCGATACATGCTTTACAAATGGCTTTGAAATAACGCACCAAATTAGTGTATGTCTGTAGTATTTTGATTTTATGAAAACTTTTGTATACATACTGTAAGCGGCTCAAAGATAACGAAACGATAGAAACATTTAACAGTTTATCTCTTGTTCTGCTGTACTTAAAACCTAGTCCTGTTTGAGTGCGCGTGACTCTTAGAAAAAAAATGACGATTGTTTTCCGTTTTAATTTTCACGTAAACAAGGGATCAGTCTATGTGGCGTAGTGGCGCAGACTGAAAAGTCTTCAACCAAATTAAAAAGTTAGATTTACTTTCGGATTAGGTTGGATTATCTGAGAGAGTTGAATAATCAAAATTTGTTTGAGGCAAAACTAAATTTAAGGGAGAAAGAGAGCGAGAGAAAGAAAGAAAGAGAGCGATAGAGAGAGAGAAAGAGAGAGAGATAGATAGGTAGATAGAGAGAGAGAGAGAACGATAGAGAGAGAGAGAGAACGATAGAGAGAGAGACAACGATAGAGAGAGAGATAGATAGAGAGAGAGAGAGAGATAGATAGATAGAGAGAGAGATAAATAGATAGATAGATAGAGAGAGAGAGAGAACGATAGAGAGAGAGAGAGAACGATAGAGAGAGAGACAACGATAGAGAGAGAGATAGATAGAGAGAGAGAGAGAGAGATAGATAGATAGAGAGAGAGAGATAGAGAAAACGGCGTACAGACAAGGAGAGGTTGTTTTTTTTTGTTTTTTTTCATTTAACATTTAGCTATTGTATTGTAGAAAGTTAACTGTTAGAGGAGAAATATTTAAGTTTGATTGGACTGTAGAAGGGCAATGGCTAATATTGAAAGATGGTTTGAGATGGCGAGGGAAAAAGAATGATTTTCTAAGAAATATTGACTATGGATAAAAAGTGTTTGATGAAACAACAGGCTTTAAAATATTGGGTGAAGTGATATTGAAATGAGTTGTCAAGGCGTAAGAGGTAAAAAGGGAGCGAGGGAGGGAGGGAGAGAGAGAGAGAGAGAGAGAGAGAGAGAGAGAGAGAGAGAGAGAGAGAGAGAGAGAGAGAGAGAGAGAGAGAGAGAGAGAGAGAGAGAGAGAGAGAGAGAGAGAGAGAGAGAAATCAGTGTCACTAATCTTATCCTCACAGCTCACGGTGGAATAGCTTTTAAAATAACTTATCAATAATTTAGTCATGAAAATCAAGATACCGATTTTAAAAATACTATAACATGATTCCGTTACGTTGTTGTATTTTTTGTTGTTGTAAATTTTATTTTAATAAGTTTGTCGGAAACCCCTAGATTGATCTGGCTTTTTCCTGCTTTTCATTCACTCGTTACGAGGTCTGTAATTTCTACTAATGGCAAACTGGGTCGTTCTTTACAGCACAGTCTCCGCTTTGTTTGATGACCTTTTAAAGATGGCACGGATTTTATCTCCGTTGACTTTGTTGAGCTGAGTCTTGCTCAAGAACATTGACTGAAAATAAAATTAAAATGGAAATCCTCAGTCCACGGAATCAAAATCGAAAGAAGAAACTTCCAGTCGCGGTGTTTCTCTTTTCATATATCCACGTTACATTAGGCTGATCGGGTTATATTTTGTAACGCGGTAAAAATTTGTTCTTTTATCTCTTTTATCTTTGCAATTTTTGTTGTCGTAAACAGTGCAGCTTTAGTTTATATGGTCTATTTGTAAATAACGAGATTACTGAATATATATATATATAATATATACCCCACAAAAACATTCGCCTCAGAAAAACATAATCAGTTCTCCTAATTATAATTTTAAATACCTCACAATAGCATAGGCCTCATTAATAATAATAAAAAAATCTTACTGTATATAATTATGTATAGTTATAATTATACAGCCCAGTCTATGAACATTTTGCTTCGAATTTATTTTATGTCATCAAAGCATCCATTAATATCACCCATTTCTGAGTTTACCGCTTATGATGGACTGGGTAGATAACAGGTTTCAGTGGATCAATCCGTGTTCTCTACCTCTCGCATCTCTCTCTCCCTCACCCCTCTGTCTCTCCCTCATTCTCTCCCACCTTCTCTCTCCCTTTCTCTCTCCCTCTCTCTCCCTCTCTTTCTCTATCACTCCCTCTCTCTACCTCCCTCCCTCTCTCCTTCCCTCTCTCCTTCCCTCTCCTTCTCTCTCTCCCCTCTCTCTATCTCTCTCTTCCCTCTCCTATCTCTCTTCCTCTCTTTCTCTCTCTCTCTCTCACACACAGACCCTCTTTCCTAGCAAACTTTTTATCAATAATCGCCTCTATTCTGGTCCAATTATTGCTAAAAAGAAAGAACATTAGCCGCTCAATCTCGCCTAAATTCCGAGAATTCCATGGATACTCCCGATCCTCGTATCCAGAAATTATTATAGATAATTATAGTGAAAGCTTCGCTACAAACAGATTCCGCCATATTGCCGATGTAAGCTGTGCTGGAAGATAAATTATTCCTCTAATGGGTGAATATAGACCCGACTGTTGAAGTTATGAGAATATTGTTTACGTTGCTTGTACATATTTTATTCCCTTATTCCATATTAGTATTTTAAAAATATCTCTGAAGGTTTTTTTCTAAGCCATTCGATGAAATTCCCGGATTTTCGTTGTTGTCGTTGTTGTTGTTGTTGTTGTTGTTGCTGCTGTTGTTGTTGTTGTTGTTGTTGCTGCTGCTGTTGTTGTTGTTGTTGTTTTGTTTTTGTTTTTTTCTAAGTTATATAATCTTACCAGCAAGGATAACAGATGGTTTCAGACCTTCAGACATTGTTGCTCACGTCCACACGCTTCCTTGCAGTCCCCATCATCTCCCGAGAACCTGAGCAGGATCCTGTAGCCACCAGCCAGCAGTCTATCCAGCGATAACTGACGGGTGGCGAGATAAGACGCTCCCAAAAACTGTTGAAAACTACAACCAACAACAACAACAGCAAAAATGGAGGAAGAAAAAAATGTTCTCACAAGGCAGAAGCTTAAGGTGAAGGTTTTAACCCGATATCTACTGCTTCTCTTAGGATTTCTGTGTTTTACGCTAAACATTGGACGCGAGAAAGCAAGTTTATATCGATAAGGATCGGAATAGCAAGAAAAGTGTGATGTCACTGATGGCTCTAAACAATGTGAGAGCATTAGGGACCTGCCTTTACCGCCAGCTGTCGTAACAAGTCGTGGCTTTACTTACAGCATACTAAGAACAGTGACGCAAATATTGTTCTAATTTGATGTTTTTCATTAGTGTTCGACATTTTTTTCTCAGTTGATTACAGCTTCATTAAGAACCAAAAAACAAGTATTTGATTAAGGAAAGTGCATTGTTGTCATGGCATTTTCTACGATATTTTCAAGCTAACAAAGGCCCGTAACAAAATTGTTTTCTTTTCTAGTGCATTTTCAAATCCATTTGGCAGCGTTTTGAATATTACTTTATCATAAAAAATACGTCTTTTATGCCAATATATCGCGGTAATGGATTCTGTGGATTCTGTTTGAGTTTCGTGTTCTCGATTTTTTTACGATCATTTTTTTGTTTACTATTCTTTTTTTACTCCTTTTAAGAATTCAATGGTTTTTCTTTCAAATTATAAATATAATTTTCTAAGCTTGTAGATAGAATTATGGCGAAAGTCTTAGAAACATGAAATAATCAAATCAATATATTATCCGATGATGAAGAAGAAAACAAAAATTCCAGTAATGATGAGCAAATCTGAATTGTTAAAGAAATAACATCCGGTTTTTCTTTCAAATTATTAATATAATTTTCTAACCGAGTAATTAAAATATGACGAAAGTCTTAAATACACAAAATGATAAAATCAATATATTATCCGATTATGAAGAAGAAACGCAAACTTTCTAGAAAGTGTGGGAAAAACTGTATCTTTTACGAAAAAACATCCTGTCGGAAGAAAATTTACATTCCTATTTTTATTATTTTTTTTTTTTATTTTTTTTTCTTGTCGAAATGCTGTTTGGTTAAGAAGAACAGAGAAAAAAACAACCTCATCATTTCTCGGTAAATAGGGAACTGACTTAGAGCACTACCCGGCCGAGATTAATCGTATCCGCGGAGGAGGTCACTGGTACCGGATCTTACTCGAACCGGTCTGATCCGGTCTGATCCGGTCTGAACCGGTCGCCATTTTCAGCTTGTTCAGGGAATGAATTTCCAGACATAATTTTCTCCCTGAAATAGAGAGCGGTTTGAGAGCTGGGTGTCCGGACGAAAATTACTTTGCCTCTGAATATTTTGAACAAAAAAGGAACAAAGAATGTTGAGTGGTTTGAGAATGAGAATTTTCAAAACCAGTTTGGAAAGTCTACGGTTTGGTTTATTCTTAATCCCCCCCCCTAAAAAAAAAAAAAAGGTTTAAAAAAAAATATGTAAATGAATAGGATAAATAAATTAATTAATTAAAATAAATAAAAGAATAAAAAAAATCTCTCAATTTTAGCTTGAGCTGAAATATAATATTATGTTCGAATAAGCTAGGAAAAGATACTAAAATATTTTATAGGTGTGAAATTTTCGTTTACAAACAATCACTAAAGCTATAGAGATAAGTAGATAAGTAATTAGTATATACATAATGCATTAATTTTGTTTTAGGGCGTATTTAATATAAATCTATTTCTAAACTACTGAAGGACGAGAGAGAGAGAGAAGTAGAGAGAGAGAGAGAGAGAGAATGAAGATAGTGCTTTCCACCCTGCTTATAGCATTTAACTACAAAAAATGCTAGTGATGGCCTTTCTAGATTTCTATTTCAGACCCTCAAATTCTTTCGAAACTTCTGATATTTGGCTGCAAACTGACACGAATATTGATTTTCTTCTTTTGCAAACTTATCTGTGCTGGGCTTTTAGTTCTTTTAATTTTCAAAGCTTCGTAAATTGATCCGGAAGAAACCTTTAGAAAGACAACGAGAACTTTAACAATAAAGATCTTCAACAAACACAATGCAGTCTGGCATACCTGAGCAGTATCTCTAGACAAGATAACTATCTGCCCAATCATACTGTGAATATTTGTCCCAGGGTCTCCATAGTGTCTGGCGTGGAGGTGAGCACAGCTTGATTTGTCAGTCTGTGGCTGGATGAGGCAGCCTGGGTCACCGGACAATCGGTTAGATGGTTCTCTCCCTCTCTGGTTGCCTCTCTCGCTTTATCCTCTCTATCTCTCCTTATCTCTCTCCCCTGTATCTTTCTCGCTCTCTTGACTCCCCCGACGTTTTTCTTTATCGTTTCCCTGGAACGTGTCTCTCCTGGCCCTCAAATTCTCTCTCTCTCTCTCTCTCTCTCTCTCTCTCTCTCTCTCTCTCTCTCTCTCTCTCTCTCTCTCTCTCTCTCTCTCTCTCTCTCTCTCTCTCTCTCTCTCTCTCTCTCTCTCTCTCTCTCTCTCTCTCTCTCTCTCTCTCTTTCTTTCTCCCTCTCTCTGCTCCTTTAACTCCCTAGCCTTTTTTTAGTCATTTAACTATATTTCTCTCTACATAAGCTATCTATATAACTCCACACCTAGCTCGGGTTTCTCCTCTCTCACTCCTCCTCTCACATTCTTGTATTTTCCAAACCAATTAACCCGGATCCACTGACCAGCAATGTCATCGACGTGATAACTACCAGCCCTGGAAGAGAGAATAGACCCCAGATGCACTGACCAACAGACCGGCTGGTAGTTATTGCCGAGCGCAACTAACTAGAGAAGGACAAAACAATACACCACACACTCCATTACACGCCGTTTACTGGTTAACTTCCAGATACTCCAAGCTGTTAATAAATGTTGGTGTGCAATTTCGTCTGGGCTAGTAGTTAGATTAATAAATTGTGTACGTGTTAGTACTGCTGATTTTACTGCTGCTGTTGGTGATTTGTTTTTGTGATTGTTTTTTCATTGTTGTTTTAAAAGCCCTCTGTTGTTGCTATTGTTGCCGTTGTTGCTATTGTTGCTGTTGTTGTTGTTGTTGTTATTGTTGTCGCTCTTTTTCTTCTTCTTCTTCTTCTTCTTCTTCTTCTTCTTCTTCTTCTTCTTCTTCTTCTTCTTCTTCTTCTTCTTCTTCTTCTTCTTCTTCTTCTTCTTCTTCTTCTTCTTCTTCTTCTTCTTCTTTTCCTCCTCCTCCTCCTCCTCCTCCTCCTCCTCCTTCTTTTTTTCTTTTCAAGGAAAAAGAAGACACAATTTCTTGCTATTTTGAAGAAAAGAACTAGAGGGTTAATCCGGTCGAAACCAAACGACAAAACATTACACTGTGTACGGACTTAGTACCTCTCTTCTTCTTATCGTTTCTATATAGCCTGCTGTGCAATGGAACCTCACGCCTTTATTTTTCCAGCGTTTGGAAATATTTCAATTCATCTAGCTGATAAACTTATCTATTTGAATGTATTTCCCATGCAAATAGCTATTTAACAGCCATTTTCCAATCAGTTATCGCTACTCCTTTTATTTCTGTTTGTGTTTTTTTTTTTCTTATTTTTTTTTTCTGACGTTAACAGAGCTTGAATAAACGGTTTTCCTGATGAATGAAAAATTCAGTGTAATCAGCCAACAATAACACAGTGTGAAATAGTTTTCTTATGAAGTCTAATGGTTTGAAGCGAAAACAGTTCCAAGAGTGGAGGCAAAGAGCTTGAGGAATCAATCTAGTGAGCTTTTCATAGTCAGAAGGGAAAAAAATACCGATTTAGGTAAGATGGAAGTTGACCTTGGATGTGTGACTGGAGGTAAACAATGCAGGGTCCTATGATGGTCCAACATAATGGTTGAAGGACGGACATTTGTCCGTTAGCCTGGGTTCAATAGCCGTTTAACGTTTTTATCGTGCTTTTTTTTCGTTATCTCTATGTCTTTTTTTTCTCTCTCTCTCTTCTCTCTCTCTCTCTCTCTCTCTCTCTCTCTCTCTCTCTCTCTGTCTCTCTTCTTTCTTCTCGTTCTGTGTCTTAATTTCTCTTCTTTCTCAATTTCTCTCAATCACCTCTTCTCTCTCTCTCAATCTCTCTCTGTCTTTTTCTGCTATCTTCTCTCTCTCTCTCTCTCTCTCTCTCTCTCTCTCTCTCTCTCTCTCTCTCCCTCTCTCTCGGCCCAACCTGAGGTCAGCCTGTGTCATCCTAAACCAGGTCCAGGAGACAATAGCTTGCCCCCCAGCCTGACCTACAACAGTAGCCATCAGCTGACCTGTCCGGTGAAGTAAATGTCTCACGACTCTCAAACAAAAATAGATAGCCTGCCCTTCATCCTCTTTTTTAGTTTTGTTTTTCCTCTCACACTCAATCTCCTAGCCCTGTTATTCATGCCTCAAAGCCTTGAAGTAAATGAAAGAATCCACGACTCTTGGATGACGATTACTGCATGCTGAAAACATTTTTTTTTAAAACTTCGCCTTAATCTGACGCCTTGTCTTTTATAGGGATTTTCATGTAAAGACTAATTATTTTTAATTTCATTTTTTAAGGGGAAGTGGAGGTAAAGTGGAAAGGGGAGGGAGTGGTGTTAGATGACGTCCATTACGTCAACTTCACTTAGATTTAAAAAAAATCATCAACCAAACCTTATGCATAGAACTCCTCTTGGAAATCGAATACGTAAAGATAACTCGATGCCAAAGCTTAGCCTTCGAATTATTGTTTCTGTTGTAGATCGATTCTGGATAATAATACTGAACAGATACTTGTCTTTTATTTAAAAACAAAATTCAATATTTTATCGATGGCGCGCGCCTACTTTCGATTCCGGCTTCGTTATTATTGAAATGAGAGTGTAAATTTCATGGCCTTGCTGGGATTAGGTTTTTTCCTTATCTTCGTTCTCTCTATAGAGCGGCAGTCCAAAATGATGCCTTGGATAGTTTTGCAGTTTTTGGAGAAAAGGTAGAGGTGTTGAGAGAGATAAATAGAGAGAGAGAGAGAGAGAGAGAGAGAGAGAGAGAGAGAGAGAGAGAGAGAGAGAGAGTGATAGGTAGAGGAGGCAGCCAGGGAAAAATAAAGGGGAGGAGAGGGGAGAAATAAAGAGAAAGGGATAACAAATAAAGGAGGGGGATACAGAAAAGAAGAAAGACATAAAGAGAAGAAGCTAAACATGGTAAGAATTAAGAACCCCAGAGAGAGAGAGAGAGAGAGAGAGAGAGAGAGAGAGAGAGAGAGAGAGAGAGAGAGAGAGAGAGAGAGAGACAGCAAGAAACAGAGAGACAGAGACAGACAGAGAGAGAAAGAGAGGCATTGAGACATTGTACTCAAGGTCAGATACAGACACAGTGACTCGCACACTTAGAGGAGGAGACAGAGACGGAAAGAAAAAGGAAGAGTCGTAGAGGACGAGATAGATAGACAAAAACATTGAGGGGAAAAAAACAGACATAGTATGTCACTGAACTGGTTTTCTTCATAATTATGGAGATTAAAATAACGTTAACCTAATTACAAACACTTCAATCAGTGGAAAGGGAATGTGTAAGTTGAAAAACAAAGAAAGATTATGATTATTTTCTAATAAAATTGATCCATGATGGAACTGCAGCCTATTTTCAACTGTCGCATTAGGCTGATGAGGTAAAAAATGTTCTGACTATCCAGCTTTTTGACCAGTGTCTGGACTGAGGAAACTGAAGGGATCTGAGTGAGAACCAGAGAGAAAGGAATATGGCTGAGCATGTTAAGGAATCTAGGGGTCAGGGAAAAGGTCATGACAGTCAACAGAGCCAAACTAGCCCGCCGCGGGACCGAATGAAAAAGGTTCGCACCCAGGACGAGTATCGAATGACTTTTAGTAATCGACCCATCTCCACTTTGAAAGGAATCGGTTCTTGAAACTCGGATTTATCGGTCATTTAGATTCTCCTTTCGATTTTTAAAGTAAGGTTTAGTTAAATCCAATGAAGAAGAACGATAAAACTCATGTCCTGAGATATGCAAAGTTTTCCTGTGCTTTTTGAGATCCAGCCATGTATGCGTCCTCTCATAATTATTGTCAACCTGTCGAGCGAAACAGTCACTGAAATTGATCTAAATGCACGAGCTATATCAACAATTCAGTTATGTCATTAAAAAAGGTAAGAAATAAACTATTATTATGGAGGAATTATAGAATAAAAATGAGTGAATATTAAGCAATGTAATAGTTATGTTTGTAGGTACTAAATAATCTTTTATTAGGAGAATTTATCAATAATGTGAATTTTAAATGGTGCCCACCCAGATTGTCCTAAGGCATTCGATATTTTATTACGCTCTATGGTGACGGATGATAATATTATAGTTTGTTTAGAACCAGGTATTAAAATGCTAAGGGAATGACAACGTGGTCCATCTTCCTAAAAACAGTTTCGTACTAAATAACATTCTTTATACTATTTGGAGTATAATAACACGCGAGTTTAAACATTAAAACATAGCGTCATTATTTTCTGGCTTTTCAAGTATTTTAGGCTCAATGTTGAGGTATTGAGTGAAGACATGATACCTGGGATTCGGATAGCGAAGAACCGGTTCTCTAGCGATATTGAACAAGTCGAAGAATCGCCCAGCCAGAGCCTAGAGAGAAGCTGTTTGGCTGCCCAGTGGCTACACAGACTTGCCTTACACCCATAGATCTGGATGATTTGGAAGACGCTCGTTCGTTTTTTATGCCTGTTCTGAGGTTGTTTCACCAGAAGGAAGCTTTAGTTTATTCACCTGTGCCTGTGATGTGTGTGTATTGGAGATAAATGCCTTCCTTTATCACTTTGCGAGAAATAGTGTGAATAATATAAAATAATGTGAGTTCTGCAGGGTTCAGATAGGTTTCATATTGTTTGTTTGTTGTGCATAGAATAAATTTCTTTAAAATTGACGACGGCCTCATCTGTAGGTTTCACAAAATAGTTAATGTAATCTTTCAATCTTTCAAACTTCTAGATCTGGCAAGGAGATTCACAAAATAGTTAATGTAATCTTTCAATCTTTCAAACTTCTAGATCTGGCAAGGAGATTCACAAAATAGTTAATGTAATCTTTCAATCTTTCAAACTTCTAGATCTGGCAAGGAGATTTTACTAAGTTATATTTTCCTTATCATTAGCAAACAACAGTTCTTTAATATAAATCCCGATCCCGAACAAAATCTGTTTAGCAGGAATTTTATAGACTTTTACCGCGTTCAGAATAGTTTAAAGTTCTTTGTATTTCAACCATACCAGATTCTAACCGTTTGTTTTACCAGGAAGTCCTATCAGACACACTTTTTTTTATGGATTTTTTTCTTCTTCCTGTTTTAGTTAGATGTCTGGCTGTCTATGAGAATCACGGCATACAAAATATCTGTCGTCCTTGTCAATTTTCCTTACCAGCTCCCTGGAGTAGTTGTATTGTTGAAGAGGTTTTACTTCGCTATTAACTGATTTTCTATCCTATTATTCCCTGCCGCATCGTTTAAATAAAACAAAATAAAATTCAGTTTGTTTGCGATGCATAGAATAAATTTCTTTAAAGTTAACTTCGTCATCTTAAGACTGCGCAAAAGAAAAAAAAAATATATTAACATATTCTTTCATGCTCCTTTGAGAAAGATTTCTTGCAGATATGAGCAGTGAATAGCATTTCTTTCTTTCTAGTTAAAAATGGGTTCCTGAAGAATCCCGACATTGTCATGAACAATAGGGGGTTTCATACGGCTTTTATACAATCCAGTCATTTATACAAGTTACCGTTTTCCTGCAACCATTAATAACCATTATGTCGTTGCTATGTGTGTTAATGAATCCATAATAATAAATGATATTTTTTTTTTAAATTATGAATTCATTGTGAGCAGAAGACAATTATTCCTAGAATAAATATCACGTGGATTATATATATATATATATATATATATATATATATATATATATATATATATATATATATATACATTTTTTTTGTAGATTTGGGTTTAAGCTGCCCTGATAAGCTGGCATAAATCCAGTTCCTGGGTTTCGCTCATACTAGTGACTGTATTTTATACATCACAGCATGAATCTTTTGAACTGAATGGAAGCAGCGAGTGAAAGTACAGGTGCTGAACTGTAGTAAAGCGCCTCTCTCCTGACTAGTGCAGCATGACGACATGTGTGTAGATGTCCACTCCAGGCGTATGTCCATCTTGATTGATGGTCCAGAACGTTACGAGAATCTTCCTTGAAGCGGCTGGTTGATAGATTGACGCAGTGCTGGGAAGGAAATACCGCACACCTCAGGGAGTTGTGGAGGGTACCGTACTATTCTGGGTTATATTTAGGGGAAAATTGTGGCGATTTATAGCGTATCCGTGATATAAATATCGCTTCCGAAATAAAAGTAATCTTTTAATCAACGGCGACCATTACTTACTCGGTATAGAATATCAACTGAAGTTTGTGTTTATCTAGCCAGCCCTTCTTAGTAACTGACCGAGACATTGCTGTAGTGACGTCGATATTCACAATAGCGCTGGTGTTATAATGAACATAATGTTGGTTTCTACATGTAGAAATGTTCTTACGGAATAATTGCTGGAAAGATTGAGTTCATCTTTTTGTTCTGTTGATATTCGCACAGCACTGATGTCGTATTCGGTTTCGATTGTGTGGAAATAAAGACAGACTAGCACTTCAGTATATACTTCCTGTATCGTTATAATTTGCGATATTGTTCATGGAAGTGGCAAATAGGTTATACTCAGGCCATCTCATTCTTATTAAACTAATCATGTCTCTCAAGCTTTGTGGTAATTTTTGCTTCATTTTTTGTTTGCGCAACATCATTTCTCCCATGCAGGTTTAGACTTTTAAAATTCTCTCTCTCCCATCTGTCTTTCTCTCCTCTCTCTCTCTCTGTCTCTCTGTCTCTCTCTCTGTGTCTTTCTCTCCTCTCTCTCTGTCTTTCTCTCCTCTCTCTCTGTCTTTCTCTCCTCTCTCTCTGTGTCTTTCTCTCCTCTCTCTGTGTCTTTCTCTCCTCTCTCTCTGTGTCTTTCTCTCCTCTCTCTCTGTGTCTTTCTCTCCTCTCTCTCTGTGTCTTTCTCTCCTCTCTCTCTGTGTCTTTCTCTCCTCTCTCTCTGTGTCTTTCTCTCCTCTCTCTCTGTGTCTTTCTCTCCTCTCTCTCTGTGTCTTTCTCTCCTCTCTCTCTGTGTCTTTCTCTCCTCTCTCTCTGTGTCTTTCTCTCCTCTCTCTCTGTGTCTTTCTCTCCTCTCTCTGTGTCTTTCTCTCCTCTCTCTCTGTGTCTTTCTCTCCTCTCTCTCTGTGTCTTTCTCTCCTCTCTCTGTGTCTTTCTCTCCTCTCTCTCTGTCTTTCTCTCCTCTCTCTCTGTGTCTTTCTCTCCTCTCTCTCTGTCTTTCTCTCCTCTCTCTCTGTGTCTTTCTCTCTCTCTCTCTCTGTGTCTTTCTCTCCTCTCTCTCTGTGTCTTTCTCTCCTCTCTCTCTGTGTCTTTCTCTCCTCTCTCTCTGTGTCTTTCTCTCCTCTCTCTCTGTCTCTCTCTCTCTGTCTTTCTCTCCTCTCTCTCTGTCTTTCTCTCCTCTCTCTCTGTGTCTTTCTCTCCTCTCTCTCTCTGTCTTTCTCTCCTCTCTCTCTCTGTGTCTTTCTCTCCTCTCTCTGTGTGTCTTTCTCTCCTCTCTCTGTGTGTCTTTCTCTCCTCTCTCTCTGTCTTTCTCTCCTCTCTCTCTGTCTTTCTCTCTCTCTCTCTCTGTGTCTTTCTCTCCTCTCTCTCTGTGTCTTTCTCTCCTCTCTCTGTGTCTTTCTCTCCTCTCTCTGTGTCTTTCTCTCCTCTCTCTCTGTGTCTTTCTCTCCTCTCTCTGTGTCTTTCCCTCCTCTCTCTCTGTCTTTCTCTCCTCTCTCTCTGTCTTTCTCTCCTCTCTCTCTGTCTTTCTCTCCTCTCTTTCTGTCTCTCTCTCTCTGTCTTTCTCTCCTCTCTCTCTGTCTTTCTCTCCTCTCTCTCTGTCTTTCTCTCCTCTCTCTCTGTCTTTCTCTCCTCTCTCTCTGTCTTTCTCTCCTCTCTCTCTGTCTTTCCCTCCTCTCTCTGTGTCTTTCTCTCCTCTCTCTCTCACTCTCTCTCTCTGTCTCTGCCTTTCTCTCTCTCTGTCTTTCTCTCTCTCTCTCTCTCTCTCTCTCTCTCTCTCTTTGTCCAACCTTTTTTTTCTTCTCAGCACTCTCACTCCTCTCGTTCTACTCTTTCTCTCTTCCTCTCTCATTTCCTTTCTCTTTCTCTCTCTTTCTCTCACTAACTCTATTTTTATCTTCCTTCTCTCTGCCTCCTTTTATGCCTCAGCTCAAACCATAATACAATTTTTAAAAAGATGAAAATAATAGTCAACACGCGTGCCACCAGCTATCTCTCTCTCTCTCTCTCTCTCTCTCTCTCTCTCTCTCTCTCTCTCTCTCTCTCTCTCTCTCTCTCTCTCTCGTCAGAAAACAATAACAACAACACTCTATGGCTTCTAAGCTCTAATTTTACAGCTCAGCTTTGCCTGACGCAGAGGGTTTTTTCCACGCGATGGAGCCAGTCTCGGCGAGTATAATCTAATGAGAAATCAATCAATACATTCAATCGTTATATCAGCAACTGCTATTAGCTACGGGGTAACTTCTTTTTGATTGAGAATTATGAGTTATTATTTCTGCAATAACAACAATGAATGTCCATGTATCATATCCAACGATTTCATTACCTGTATAAGGAAAAATATATTATTATCACGAACTTAGATCATTTGTTGCTAAGCATTATAATTAAAAAAAAAAAAAGAAATTTTTTTTTGGATGGCTGTAAAATCTAGTTTTTCTATTTATATCTGGTATTATCTAGTTCTTTCCGTCACAATCTTCATTTTTCTTGGTTTACATCTCGATCTCCTTTCTTATACTTTCTTTTTGTTCTTTCCCTAATTATGACATGTCTCGAAGAATCGCTATATCTCTTTCCATTCTAGTCATACAACTCGTTGTAATCTCTCTCTCTCTCTCTCTCTCTCTCTCTCTCTCTCTCTCTCTCTCTCCCTCTCTCTCTCTCAGTCTATCTATCTCTATCTCTCTCTCTCTCACCTTTTCTCTCTCTTTCTGTCTCTTACTCTCTCTCTTTCTTTCTCTGTCTTACTCTTTCCAACTTTCTAAACTCACTTGGTCTATCTACTTTCTGTCTGTTTGTTTGTCCCTATCTCTCTTCCGTTTTCCTCATTTCTCTTTCTTTCCCTCAGCATAAATTTGCTTGTGTGTGCTTGTGCATGTCTGTGTGCGTTTGCTTCGAACTACTCCTCGCCAAGCTGGCCTCTACAATCTGTAGATACCAACTACTCCTCGCCAAGCTGGGCTCTACAATCTATAGATACCAACTACTCCTCGCCAAGCTGGGCTCTACAATCTGTAGATACCAACTACTCCTCGCCAAGCTGGCCTCTACAATCTGTAGATACCAACTACTCCTCGCCAAGCTGGCCTCTACAATCTGTAGATACCAACTACTCCTCGCCAAGCTGGGCTCTACAATCTGTAGATACCAACTACTCCTCGCCAAGCTGGGCTCTACAATCTGTAGATACCAACTACTCCTCGCCAAGCTGGCCTCTACAATCTGTAGATACCAACTACTCCTCGCCAAGCTGGCCTCTACAATCTGTAGATACCAACTACTCCTCGCCAAGCTGGGCTCTACAATCTGTAGATACCAACTACTCCTCGCCAAGCTGGGCTCTACAATCTGTAGATACCAACTACTCCTCGCCAAGCTGGGCTCTACAATCTGTAGATACCAACTACTCCTCGCCAAGCTGGGCTCTACAATCTGTAGATACCAACTACTCCTCGCCAAGCTGGCCTCTACAATCTGTAGATACCAACTACTCCTCGCCAAGCTGGGCTCTACAATCTGTAGATACCAACTACTCCTCGCCAAGCTGGGCTCTACAATCTGTAGATACCAACTACTCCTCGCCAAGCTGGGCTCTACAATCTGTAGATACCAACTATTCCTCGCCAAGCTGGCCTCTACAATCTGTAGATACCAACTACTCATCGCCAAGCTGGCCTCTATAATCTGTAGATACCAACTACTCATCGCCAAGCTGGCCTCTACAATCTGTAGATACCAACTACTCCTCGCCAAGCTGGCCTCTACAATCTGTAGATACCAACTACTCCTCGCCAAGCTGGCCTCTACAATCTGTAGATACCAACTACTCCTCGCCAAGCTGGGCTCTACAATCTGTAGATACCAACTACTCCTCGCCAAGCTGGCCTCTACAATCTGTAGATACCAACTACTCCTCGCCAAGCTGGCCTCTACAATCTGTAGATACCAACTACTCCTCGCCAAGCTGGGCTCTACAATCTGTAGATACCAACTACTCCTCGCCAAGCTGGGCTCTACAATCTGTAGATACCAACTACTCCTCGCCAAGCTGGGCTCTACAATCTGTAGATACCAACTACTCCTCGCCAAGCTGGCCTCTAAAATCTGTAGATACCAACTACTCCTCGCCAAGCTGGCCTCTAAAATCTGTAGATACCAACTACTCCTCGCCAAGCTGGCCTCTACAATCTGTAGATACCAACTACTCCTCGCCAAGCTGGCCTCTAAAATCTGTAGATACCAACTACTCCTCGCCAAGCTGGCCTCTAAAATCTGTAGATACCAACTACTCCTCGCCAAGCTGGCCTCTAAAATCTGTAGATACCAACTACTCCTCGCCAAGCTGGCCTCTAAAATCTGTAGATACCAACTACTCCTCGCCAAGCTGGGCTCTAAAATCTGTAGATACCAACTACTCCTCGCCAAGCTGGGCTCTAAAATCTGTAGATACCAACTACTCCTCGCCAAGCTGGGCTCTAAAATCTGTAGATACCAACTACTCCTCGCCAAGCTGGGCTCTAAAATCTGTAGATACCAACTACTCCTCGCCAAGCTGGGCTCTAAAATCTGTAGATACCAACTACTCCTCGCCAAGCTGGGCTCTAAAATCTGTAGATACCAACTACTCCTCGCCAAGCTGGGCTCTAAAATCTGTAGATACCAACTACTCCTCGCCAAGCTGGGCTCTAAAATCTGTAGATACCAACTACTCCTCGCCAAGCTGGGCTCTAAAATCTGTAGATACCAACTACTCCTCGCCAAGCTGGGCTCTACAATCTGTAGATACCAACTACTCCTCGCCAAGCTGGGCTCTACAATCTGTAGATACCAACTACTCCTCGCCAAGCTGGGCTCTAAAATCTGTAGATACCAACTACTCCTCGCCAAGCTGGGCTCTACAATCTGTAGATACCAACTACTCCTCGCCAAGCTGGGCTCTAAAATCTGTAGATACCAACTACTCCTCGCCAAGCTGGGCTCTACAATCTGTAGATACCAACTCACTCCAAACAAATAATAATAGTAATAGCAACAGAAGAAATAATAATAATAATAATAATAATAATAATAATAATAATAATAATAATAATAATAATAATAATAATAATAATAATAATAATAATAATAATAATAACAATAACAACAGAAACAACAACAACAACATCATTATTTATTTGAAGAGTGCAATAAAAAAAATCTGCTCAACGGTTTTCATCCACGTACATTAATTTAGGAGGTATGAAAGTTTGAAGTAGAAATTGATGCTCCTTGACCGATGGCCAGAGACCAGCTAAGTTCTGGCCGAGTGTTCGACTAGCTGGGCCTTGTTTAATTTGGCCTGTCTGGGATCAGATCATTCCTCTCGTAACAAGATTTTTGTTTTATTTAGAGTTTGTCTCGGGTTGAAAGCCCTTGACATTTTAATATAGCGTCCAATAAAAGTTTTTCTATTTCTCTCTCTCTCTCTCTCTCTCTCTCTCTCTCTCTCTCTCTCTCTCTCTCTCTCTCTCTCTCTCTCTCTCTCTCTCTCTCTCTCTCTTTCTTTCTTCCCTAAAGCTGTCCCTTTGTCTTTCTTTGTGGACGTGTGTGTTTCTCCCCACCCTCTCTCTCTCTCTCTCTCTCTCTCTCTCTCTCTCTCTCTCTCTCTCTCTCTCTCTCTCTCTCTTTCTTTCTTTCTTCCCTAAAACTGTCCTTTTGTCTTTCTTTGTGGACGTGTGTGTTTCTCCCCACCCCCTCTCTCTCTCTCTCTCTCCCTCTCTCTTTCTCTCTCTCTCTCTTTGAATCGCTAGGTATGTCTGTCCTTCTCTCTCTCCCTCTTTCCATATTTCCTCTGACGCATATCCCAGAAACATGAGGACATTGTGAAGAGGCTGATCTCAATCTTTTTGTTCCAAACGGAGCCGAGGATTACAGCTCAAAACCAAGGATAAAAGTTTGGAGTTTTCGAAGTCTCTATTGTGGTATTAACAGTTGCAACTGAAATTATTTCGCAACACATGTTATTTTATTCACTCCCCAAGACGTTACTTCGTGATGAAGTCGCAGTGACGAAGATCTTTCTGATTATTGAGCTCTTAAGCTCCGATACCAGGCTGAGTTTTTCATCCTCAGATCTATGTTGGTAATTGCTTTGCTTTCTTTCTGATGAGGCTAGGAAGAATTGTTTTTTTAGTTTTGGTTTGTTTGTTTTTTTGCAAGCTTAGGTTGGCAATTGCTTTGTTTTCCTTTCGACTATAATCAAGAGTGATCGGTTTTTATTTTTTTTCTTGCAGGACTAGGTAATTGCTTTCATTATGGCCTAGAATGATTTTTCTCTTGGATATAGAACAGTTCGGAGACCAGAGTGTCTTTAATGTCAAATCCTGGCAATTCGTGTTCTGGAAATATTACAAAGTATATGAAGGCGAGACCTGGTCTGCCGTTGCACCAATGACGATGACTGATAAGGACTAATATTTTCTCGATTTTCCCCAATCCTGTCAATTTATGAACAAGCTATCAAACTGCTTTAAAAATCGAAAGTACTTTTGAGACGAAAATTAATGTTTTTAAAAAGTCAGAACATAAAACCAAATGATGAATTTCGAAATTGCGTTGATCTTTTTCTATCTTGTTTCCTTGTACAGTATTCATAAATTTAATTATCCTGGGAACGAAAATCTACGAGTTTTTAAACAATGTTATCGCCGCTTTTAAAATCTCCCTGGACTGAAATGAAATGCGTCATTAGATCATTTTTAAAGAACTAAATAATCAGTTTTGATTTAACGTTTAAAAAAACTCTTGCATTGATGCCTTTTAGATCGATATATTCCTGATCAAAAGCTATGCTTTCATGTGATCCGAGCGTTGCCTTTATTTCTAGTGATGGCATAAGTTATCAACGATACAAATTTTACTGGGACTTAATTTTAATCTAAATGAACTTGTTTCAGATTCTTTCCAAACCAAGGTAATTTGTAAAAATAGTTAGAGCTTTTTTAAAATTCTGATTAGAATCCAACTAAGAATGAATACAATTTTTATTTCGTGTTATCAGATTTTTTTTTACCAAAGATTTCACCGTAAGGTAAATTGTATGTGTTGGAGGACTACAACCAAGAAGTCATTTTATACATATTCTACTCTGTAGTTCAGACCAGTGCTATTGATACTATCACTACCACTGGATTAATATAGTTATCATCCATCATTGTGTGAGGATTGGACATACCCTAAGGCAAAGTGTGGACTTTTCCTTATCAACAAAACGTATATCGTCATTCATATCTCAGTGCTTCGACTTGGACGCCTGGCCTGCCACTCGGATGTTTGCTGCTAGTCTCCTCCACTGTGTTCTGTCTTCTGCTATGGACCTCAGATGGTCGCTGATAGTCTCCTCCACTGTGTTCTGTCTTCTGCTATGGACCTCAGATGTTTGCTGATAGTCTCCTCCACTGTGTTCTGTCTTCTGCTATGGACCTCAGATGTTTGCTGCTAGTCTCCTCCACTGTGTTCTGTCTTCTGCTATGGACCTCAGATTTTTGCTGCTAGTCTCCTCCACTGTGTTCTGTCTTCTGCTATGGACCTCAGATGTTTGCTGATAGTCTCCTCCACTGTGTTCTGTCTTCCGTTATGGACCTCAGATGTTTGCTGCTAGTCTCCTCCATTGTGTTCTGTCTTCTGTTATGGACCTCAGATGTTTGCTGCTAGTCTCCTCCACTGTGTTCTGTCTTCTCCTCCACTGTGTTCTGTATTCTCCTCCACTGTGTTCTGTCTTCTCCTCCACTGTGTTCTGTCTTCTGTTATGGACCTCAGATGTTTGCTGCTAGTCTCCTCCACTGTGTTCTGTCTTCTGCTATGGACCTCAGATGGTCGCTGCTAGTCTCCTCCACTGTGTTCTGTCTTCTGCCATGGACCTCAGATGGTCGCTGATAGTCTCCTCCACTGTGTTCTGTCTTCTGCTATGGACCTCAGATGTTTGCTGATAGTCTCCTCCACTGTGTTCTGTCTTCCGTTATGGACCTCAGATGTTTGCTGATAGTCTCCTCCATTGTGTTCTGTCTTCTGTTATGGACCTCAGATGTTTGCTGATAGTCTCCTCCATTGTGTTCTGTCTTCTGTTATGGACCTCAGATGTTTGCTGATAGTCTCCTCCATTGTGTTCTGTCTTCTGTTATGGAACTCAGATGTTTGCTGATAGTCTCCTCCACTGTGTTCTGTCTTCTGTTATGGACCTCAGATGTTTGCTGATAGTCTCCTCCACTGTGTTCTGTCTTCTGTTATGGACCTCAGATGAATTTTTTTTTTATAGTTTCCTCTAATAAGGAAAAAGTTCAGCTAAAAACTGTTTTGATATATCTGATGTACAGACAAGGTCATTGTTTAAATTTAACCTTTTTCTTTTCCTTTGAAAGTGACATGAACATCTCGCTTACTTGACTTAAACCATAACGTCCATGAAGATAGAGTCAGCAACCTCTACAGTCAGATTGGTGAGGGTGACCCATCTTTCACGATCCTGACAAGCGAGTCTCTAGGTGGTTCCAATCCTCTGTTTATGATAGAACCAGCTCGAATACGGTTCGGGATTGCTCTATGTTGAATATTCCTGAAAGTGTTGTTATTTCTCTTTGTTTCTATTTTTGTATTTTTTTTCTTTTACCAAAGTTGAGGAAGTTCAGTTGAACGACTTTGTTTACAAGAATATCTTCTATTATTCTTAGCATGACTGTGTCAGCAAAAAAGTGCCAGCTCTATTCTGTGTTATATATATATATATATATATATATATATATATATATATATATATATATATATATATATATATGTTGTATATGAACAGCAGTTTCCCCTTCTAGCTGGAGTCTCAGTGACAAACTGAAAGAAAAGACTTTTTCACGTCGTACTTAGTCTGCACCAAGTTTCGTGCTAGAGCGGGTTTCTAGTAGTGAGTTTGATTCCATCAAATCAGTTCTGCTCTGTGCATGAGCAGGCCCAAGGTATTAATGTCTGTTTCAGTTGAGATGTCAGTGCACTGTGCCTGTGTCATTGTGTGTACTAGTATTTGCCAGCAAGACTGGAAATAAGCTGAAATTTTTCCCCGGTTTCTAGAAAAACATGAGTTTGACCCTTAAAAGCCAGGAGGCAGTGCTTTTTGGAATTTCGATTGGGTGAACCGATTCTTTACCACCGTTATTTGACGGTACGAGATACCGAGTACACGAGGTAGATTTCGATTAGTTATAAATATGAACGGTTGTGAATCCGGATAAGGAGCACTGAAAATACTGACTTCAAGAACCAAAAAGCTTGGATGATTGGTTTATATCGATCCTTCCTACATCAGCATGGGTCAAATCAGTAGCAATTAATCTTACAAGTTTGGGAATATGGGGTACAGCAGCACTTAGGTTATCGGTGGGAAAAATATAAAAAAAAAAGACGATTATGAACCTGGGTGTATTTGGTAATGTGAAGTTACCATTACAGAAAAGTCGGCAAGTTTCTGGTTTGAGTAATTTACGAGGAACGACGGAATCCGAATATAACTTCGAATACCGCCCACCCGTTTCGAACATTTAGGCAGAACCATTCGCCGAAATTCAAATCAGGCACGGCCGAAGTTTGCATTTCGCTGGATGAAGCAAGACGTTACTTTACTCATCGCGGTCAGAAAATACTCTCACGCCAAAACGTTGGGGGTAGGTGGGTGAGGAAAGGTTGAAGGCGATTTGGGCAACGGATTTTCGATGTTTTGATCAATAAAAACTTGTTAGAACGTATCTATAACGCCGGCGAGGGGGAAGGGGGTGGAAAACAACAACAAAACTAGTGATGAAATGTCATGTATAGACATAATTTATTGTCATCTCTGACACTCGTTGTTTGGTATGGAAACAACTCTCTAGAGTTTTTTGAGTAGGGTAGGAACGTTAGGTTGGGGGGGGGGATGGTCTTTGTTGCTGTTGCTGTTGCTGAGCATGAGAGCAAAGACTTAACGAGTCAATTTACGTGGAAGAGTCTTGTCCCCTGTGTGTTGAAATCATCCAAGTGCGTGACGGAAAAGTTCGAAATTCTGGCGACGTCCCGTCTTCTACTTTCCACTTTCATTTTCCTGTGTGTAGGTGAGTGAGTGTGTGTGTGTGTGTGTGTGTTTAGCAATTGGAACCCGTCTGGACTACCAGGATACTTCCAAACTATTATGGCGGAAAATGTTCTGTCTACTTAAATAAGAGAAGGAAAGAAAGCCCTTAAAAAAAGCAAAGGAAAGAAACACAACGTTTCATGACAACGCCACTACATTTTTTTTTATTCCCGATGCATATTAAAAAAAGTATCCTAGATTGTTGTTTTTTTTATAATTTTCTTTTACCGCTATTTTTTTTTTAAATGAAATGCAATATAATCATTTTGATCCTACTCAGTGTAAGTGATTTTTTAGAAAAAAAAATTCTACTTTTGAAAAGACTTTTTCAGGCTTAATTTTAAGAAGGGTATTTTATGTGAAATGCGCTTTTAAGAAGATTACACTTCTAAAGTGCTACGAAAATTATTCTGGGGCGAATCATGGACAGTACATAAAGGACAAAGAGACCAAAAAATGCCAATTTCCTGTGACCCCTAACCGTGCTGTTATAGATTAAGCAGAGTTTTGCTATTTAGTTTTCAAAATCCATTATTTTCGACTCTATTATGTTGCTATTAGTATTCTTCCCTGATTCAAACTAAACGTACGGTTGGTTATTGTGTTTGTCCAACGAGAAGTACTAGTCAGAAATCCCAATGTAGAGGTTACTTTTCTCCATGTTTTTCGATAAATAACAAAGATCAATAGTTCTGTTACCTTGGCTTTGTATTTTTACTTAATTAAGGGCAGTTCCTAAAATATTATATTTATAGATTTCCCAAACCTTTGTAAAAGTGGAAGCAACCTCACTAACTCAAACAGACAGGCACGAATTTTACCAAAAAAAAATTAAAATGAATTTAAAAAGATAAAGCTTTTGAATGCAAAGAAAAACATCTTCAGGACCGTGATAAGTATTTAAAAAGATTCTACTTCACTATAACGTTATGGGTAATAGAATCAGAATACGAAAAAAAAAAGTTCATCTTAGTTAACGATATTTGTTTTTGATTTGAAAATACGTGCTGTTTCCTTCGTTTAAAAAAAGCCGTTATGCGAGTAAGAAGCTGTGTTTTTTTGTTTTTTTTTGTCTCTGTTAGAATCATTACTAATATCGTCGGTCTATCTTTCTCAATCTATCCTTTATACATTCCTATCTGTGCCTCTCTTCTCAACTCGCATCATTATTGTTCTCTTTTATCTTCTCAATGTCTTCCTAGCTTTTGTTTGTCTTTCCAGTTATCCTTACGTCTCCTCCCTCCCCTCCCTCGCCCCAGCCCCGCCCCATTCTTGCACTCTAACTCCCATCTCTTTCTTCTTCTTTCATTTTCGAATTGGTCTTCTTTTTGTGTCTCTAAATTAGGTTATTCCACCGTCTCTCTCTCTCTCTCTCTCTCTCTCTCTCTCTCTCTCTCTCTCTCTCTCTCTCTCTCTCTCTCTCTCTCTCTCTCTCTTTGTCTTTTACTCTCTCCCTGCCCCCCCCCCCCCCCTCTTCCTTTTTTTTCTCGATACCTCTATTTCTATTGTTTTCTTTTTCCCTAGCTCTCTATTTGTGTCTCTTGTTTCTCTTTCTCTCTTTTTTTCTGTCTCTCCCTCTCCCTCTCTCTCTCTCTCTCTCTCTCTCTCTCTCTCTCTCTCTCTCTCTCTCTCAATCTATCTATCTATTTATCTATCTCTCTCTACCCAATCAAATATCGAGATGGAGGTAAGTTAGTTGTGAGGCTACTCCATACATAAAGCTAGAAACTCGAGATTTAAGAAAAAACATAAACCGGTTCGTGTATTCTGAGATTATCATACCCGCGCCCGGGCTATCCGGATACCAGGTAACCCGCTAGCCCGCTAGCCGCTTGTTTGGTTGGGCAAACTCGGGTCTTGGCGGGAGGAAGTTAGCCGTTCGGCCTGGAACCAGAGTGATGAACCCCAGGTGATTCTCGTCAGATCTCGCCTCATTACGAACCTGCGCGTTATGAATTCCCAGGATGCCGAGCGGCACCATTGTTTCTGGCAATTTCCGGCCCTCTAGTCTTTTTGATGTGGTGCGAGAAGAGAGAGCGTTATTATAATCAGATTTCCCGTGAAATTCTTTGTGCGTGTGCGTGTGCGTGTGTTTTTTTTTATTTCGAACGTTTATGTTCACAAATTATCAAGGATGAAGTGTTGATTTTTATTAATAACACCTAACTTTGTGGGTAAGTTAGTATCTACTGATGAACTTTGTTATGGTTGATATATAAAGATAGGTCTAGATACGCAGGAATGTGTAACTAACTGTATTGCTCAAAATAATTTCTATACATATTGATACATCGAGGAATCATTGATGAATAAATGTGATTAATACATTTTGATTATAACTAAAAAGACTAGGAATAAAATATTGATAGATAGATTCGAAGATAAATAAAAAAAAAGATAAACAGATTAAAAGATGGATAGAAAGTTAGATAGATAGATAGGCAAATGGGGAACAGCTTGTCAATATTTAGACAGAGAGACGAATATATGTAGACAGTTAACGATTTTGTAGAGATTCGAAGAAAGATAGATTGTTAGTCAGGTAGATTCATAGTCGAGAAGATAAGTAGATAGGTCAAAATTTTTAAAAAAGCAGAATATAATTATTCTGTAGACAGACTGACAGGTAGAGAATTGAAGCAACTGATTGTCAATAAGTCAATAATTGAAATATTAAGTCTGCAGTCTGTGGAGAAAGACTTTCAACGTTTTAGCTATATTAGAGAAATTACGGACTGTTAGATAGCTCGGCACGTAACTAGAGGCTCAGATCATGACGCAGCATGTATGCTGATATGGTCGATTCATTAGCTTCTAGGGACCTCAGGCAGTGGTCAGCGAGAATCCAATGAGATCTGGCTTTTCTTAATAAACTTTAATTAGTCTCCATCTACAGATGGTGGTCTTAGAATTTCAGTGTTCTGATATTGAAAGAATTACAGTCATCATGTTTTTTTTTTGTTTTTGTTTTTTTTTTAATCTTTTGTTCTCAGATTTCAAGACGCTACTATTAAACGGTGAAAAACAATCTGTAAAGATATCTTCTCTCCTTTGTGTGATTACTTTTAAAAATTTCTTTTTACATTATGAGCTATGATATATGTGTGTGTGTATTTTTACAATTTGAAAATTTAGTTTGAGTTGAATGTCCTAAAAGAGACAGAAACACATTTAGACTGGTGTCATTCAGATTAACTAACATGGTTTTATATTCTAGACTTTAGTCTCTCAATATCTACATAAATTATAGCAATCTTAAGATGTACGCTTTGAACTTTAATCTTATACGACTATAATGAAAATAATAGAAACATCTTTAAGCAAACTGTAGATTCTTTAATGAAGTTAATTAAGGTGATTTTATCAATATAATTTTGACTTTGAGAAGCAGTTTATTTGAAAACTTGCAGCCTCAAATAAAAGGAATACAATTTTCAGCAAAACTGTCATATAAGGATATAAATATGAATACAGGCTAGGAAAATCTGTACCCTTATAAATATATAACTATTAAAGGTAGAGCTATAAAGTTTTCTAGATTACCTCTTATGCTATTTTGCTTCTTTTATTAAAAAAGTTATTAAACAAATTATTGCCCATATTCTGTTTTTTTTCCCTTTTTATAATGGCTGGTCATTGATAGTAGATAAAGAATAACATCTTTTCACGTTCTGCATTACTAATATCAAAGTTGGCTCTTTGTTGCGTAGACGTTTATCACTTCAACGCCTAAATTACTCGGAAAGATAACTAAACTTGGTCTGGTCACTGAGCTCTTGGACTGCAACGAACCAGTCACTGCCCACATACATTTCTTATCAAACTGGAGAGCATGTAAAATTATCTTTATACACCGTTTTGTTGATTCATAACGATAACTCGGAGGAGTTCATTATTATTTAAAAAAAAAAGTCTAAAGCCAGACAGATAACAGGGCTAATATTTAGGAATTATCCTTAATGATCTTTTGGGAAGCTGCTGGATCTATATTTAAAGCAAAATAACGAAGACTAATACACAACCATGATAGATAAAACTTATCCCGAAGGCCCTTATGATCCGTAATATAAAATTTGCTTTCCTTCTTTTCATTTTACATTGCTCTAGTTCTAGAAATTCATTCGCAAATTATTTGTAAAAAAATTACATTTTCCTTCCATCTTTTTTTTTCATCATTTTTCATTTTTTTCCCGTTTGGCAACTCTGCCTACCTATATTTCTTTTGTTTCAACAAATCCACACCGAATTGCATTTTCTGTCTCTTCCCGATTCTTTTACGTCGATCTGTCTATCTCTCTCTTTCCTTCCCACCACTCCCGGCCTCAACATACATCACCTGTCATAACATTTACTTTTTCCCTCTCTTACCTTCCTACCCCTCCCGGCCTCAACATACATCACCTCTCATAACATTTACTTTTTCCCTCTCTTACCTTCCCACCCCTCCAGGCCTCAACCTATATCACCTCTCACAATAATTACTTTTTCCCTCTCTTATCTTCCCACCACTCCCGGCCTCAACATACATCACCTGTCATAACATTTACTTTTTCCCTCTCTTACCTTCCCACCCCTCCCGGCCTCAACATACATCACCTGTCATAACATTTACTTTTTCCCTCTCTTACCTTCCCACCCCTCCCGGCCTCAACATACATCACCTGTCATAACATTTACTTTTTCCCTCTCTTACCTTCCCACCCCTCCCGGCCTCAACCTGCATCACGTCTCATAACATTTACTTTTTCCCTCTCTTACCTTCCCACCCCTCCAGGCCTCAACATACATCACGTCTCATAACATTTACTTTTTCCCTCTCTTACCTTCCCACCATTCCAGGCCTCAACATACATCACGTCTCATAACATTTACTTTTTCCCTCTCTTACCTTCCCACCCCTCCCGGCCTCAACATACATCACCTGACATAACATTTACTTTTTCCCTCTCTTACCTTCCCACCCCTCCCGGCCTCAACATACATCACGTCTCATAACATTTACTTTTTCCCTCTCTTACCTTCCCACCCCTCCCGGCCTCAACATACATCACGTCTCATAACATTTACTTTTTCCCTCTCTTACCTTCCCACCCCTCCCGGCCTCAACATACATCACCTCTCATAATAATTACTTTTTCCCTCTCTTACCTTCCCACCCCTCCCGGCCTCAACATACATCACCTCTCATAATAATTACTTTTTTCCTCTCTTACCTTCCCACCCCTCCCGGCCTCAACATACATCACGTCTCATAACATTTACTTTTTCCCTCTCTTACCTTCCCACCTCTCCCGGCCTCAACATACATCACCTCTCATAATAATTACTTTTTCCCTCTCTTACCTTCCCACCCCTCCCGGCCTCAACATACATCACCTCTCATAATAATTACTTTTTCCCTCTCTTACCTTCCCACCCCTCCCGGCCTCAACATACATCACGTCTCATAACATTTACTTTTTCCCTCTCTTACCTTCCCACCCCTCCAGGCCTCAACATACATCACCTCTCATAACATTTACTTTTTCCCTCTCTTACCTTCCCATCCCTCCCGGCCTCAACATACATCACCTCTCACAATAATTACTTTTTCCCTCTCTTACCTTCCCACCCCTCCCGGCCTCAACATACATCACGTCTCATAACATTTACTTTTTCCCTCTCTTACCTTCCCACCCCTCCCGGCCTCAACATACATCACCTCTCATAACATTTACTTTTTCCCTCTCTTACCTTCCCACCCCTCCCGGCCTCAACATACATCACCTCTCACAATTTTTACTTTTTCCCTCTCTTTCCCATGTCTCTGAAGCTGTCTCTGCTTCTTTCTTTCAGACAGACACACACAAACACATTCTCTCTCTTTCTCGACTCCATAGTTTATGCGACCAAGTCACGACCTTCACTCCAACTCTATTTATGACAAAGTCATTATTCAAACGCCATCTTCACAAATTTGATTTCCGTCTCGAAAAAAGAAGGCAGCAATTTTTCATTTTTTTTTACTCTGAACTACAGAATATTTCTTGCCTTGTTTCTTTATTTCTCGAGTTCCTGAACTACTCCCATAAAGAAAAAGATGAACAATGACAATGCTACAGCAAAAGGACAAGGCCACTACCTTATGAATAATAATTTTGGTCGAAATTTGGCGTTTCATGAGGTTTAGTCTTACAAGACGAGCTGCCGAGAACATTACTATCATAGAGTTATTGAAATAGCGGACCGCAGCTTTTGTCAGTTTGCCGTGAGAGAAATTGGTTTTGTGGATTGCGAAATTAGATCCAGCTTCCTCTACACAATGAATATATTGACCTGTCCAAAAAGAGAAGAGACTATAAGACATAGTCCTTGCGCGTAGCGGTGTATAATACTTTGTATTTTATTTGACAAAATTTTTTTTTCTTTTTACAGTTCTTTGCTTTTGGGAGAGTGTCATTGAAATGTTTACAATTAGATTCTTTAAATGTCTGTAGATGTCTGTAGATGTTTGTAGATGTCTGTAGATGTCTGTAGATGTTTGTAGATGTCTGTAGATGTTTGTAGATGTCTGTAGATGTCTGTAGATGTCTGTAGATGTCTGTAGATGTCTGTAGATGTCTGTAAATGTCTGTAAATGTCTTTAGATGTTTGCAGATGTCTGCAGATGTCTGTAGATGTCTGTAGATGTCTGCACATGTCGCACATCTAATCTAATCGGAGTAGAACTACCGATTATCTCGATCAAAACCTGTTAACACTTGCATCTATAACGATGCTGTCCTCTGAGCTTTTGTGCGAATTTTTAGTCCTGGAAGCAGAAGTTGCACTTGTGGACTAGTTTGTCAAAAAGGATTTATCTATGTTCCAATTTTTTTTTTTTCCAAAATGAAAAATTTGGGTTTACAGCTCTTAAGGATTGGTTTCAAGAAAAATACCATTCTCTGCGGAAACTAAAGTATTTTCCTTAAGTTAATGTATGTTCTAGTAACGCAATATAGGAAAGTGAAATTTAAAGGACGGCATCCGCATTTCACTTCATCCCACAAACAAAAAAAAAAAGGTAAAAAGAGCCGCGGTAAATGAGAGAGGTCGTGTAGTGGAGAGTTATCTTTCCGTTCTCCCAGACAACGCCTCCTGGCCATCCTGGTGGTTTCACTTCCTTTCTCGGTCCGGATGTCAGTGATCGATTCGAAGCCTTTTACTCGTCTCTCTGGTTTATACTGTCTCTCTGGTTTATACTGTCTCTCTGGTTTATGCTGTCTCTCCGACTGGTTTATACTGTCTCTCTGGATTATACTGTCTCTCTGGTTTATACTGTCTCTCTGGTTTATACTGTCTCTCCGACTGGTTTATACTGTCTCTCTGGATTATACTGTCTCTCTGGTTTATACTGTCTCTCTGGATTATACTGTCTCTCTGGTTTATACTGTCTCTCTGGTTTATACTGTCTCTCTGGTTTATACTGTCTCTCTGGATTATACTGTCTCTCCGACTGGTTTATACTGTCTCTCTGGATTATACTGTCTCTCTGGTTTATACTGTCTCTCTGGTTTATACTGTCTCTCTGGATTATACTGTCTCTCTGGTTTATACTGTCTCTCTGGTTTATACTGTCTCTCTGGTTTATACTGTCTCTCTGGATTATACTGTCTCTCCGACTGGTTTATACTGTCTCTCTGGATTATACTGTCTCTCCGACTGGTTTATACTGTCTCTCTGGTTTATACTGTCTCTCCGACTGGTTTATGCTGTCTCTCTGGTTTATACTGTCTCTCTGGTTTATACTGTCTCTCTGGATTATACTGTCTCTCCGACTGGTTTATACTGTCTCTCTGGATTATACTGTCTCTCTGGTTTATACTGTCTCTCTGGTTTATACTGTCTCTCTGGTTTATACTGTCTCTCCGACTGGTTTATACTGTCTCTCTGGTTTATACTGTCTCTCTGGATTATACTGTCTCTCTGGTTTATACTGTCTCTCTGGTTTATACTGTCTCTCCGACTGGTTTATACTGTCTCTCCGACTGGTTTATACTGTCTCTCCGACTGGTTTATACTGTCTCTCTGGTTTATACTGTCTCTCTGGTTTATACTGTCTCTCTGGATTATACTGTCTCTCTGGTTTATACTGTCTCTCTGGATTATACTGTCTCTCTGGTTTATACTGTCTCTCTGGTTTATACTGTCTCTCTGGTTTATACTGTCTCTCCGACTGGTTTATACTGTCTCTCTGGTTTATACTGTCTCTCTGGATTATACTGTCTCTCTGGTTTATACTGTCTCTCTGGTTTATACTGTCTCTCTGGTTTATACTGTCTCTCCGACTGGTTTATACTGTCTCTCCGACTCGTTTATACTGTCTCTCTGGTTTATACTGTCTCTCTGGTTTATACTGGTTTATACTGTCTCTCTGGTTTATACTCTCTCTATGGTTTATACTGTCTCTCTGGTTTATACTGTCTCTCCGACTGGTTTATTCTGTCTCTCTGGTTTATACTATCTCTCTGGTTTATACTGTCTCTCCGACTGGTTTATACTGTCTCTCTGGTTTATACTGTCTCTCCGACTGGTTTATACTGTCTCTCTGGTTTATACTGTCTCTCCGACTGGTTTATACTGTCTCTCCGACTCGTTTATACTGTCTCTCTGGTTTATACTGTCTCTCTGGTTTATACTGTCTCTCCGACTGGTTTATACTGTCTCTCTGGTTTATACTGTCTCTCTGGTTTATACTCTCTCTATGGTTTATACTGTCTCTCTGGTTTATACTGTCTCTCTGGTTTATACTCTCTCTATGGTTTATACTGTCTCTCTGGTTTATACTGTCTCTCCGACTGGTTTATACTATCTCTCTGGTTTATACTGTCTCTCCGACTGGTTTATACTGTCTCTCTGGTTTATACTGTCTCTCTGGTTTATACTGTTTCTCCGACTGGTTTATACTGTCTCTCTGGTTTATACTCTCCGACTGGTTTATACTCTCTGACTGTTTTATAATCTAACTCTAGTTTATACTCTCTGACTGGTTT
>JAWDGP010004172.1:372500-377500 GCA_033675545.1 Elysia crispata
TTATTATTACTATTATTATTATTATTATTATTATTATTATTATTATTATTATTATTATTATTATTATTATTATTATTATTATTATTATTATTACTATTATTATTATTATTACTCTTATTACTACTACTACTATTATTATTATTATTATTACTATTATTATTATTATTACTCTTATTATTACTACTACTACTACTACTATTATTATTATTATTATTATTATTATTATTATTATTATTACTATTATTATTATTATTATTATTATTATTATTATTATTATTATTACTATTATTATTATCATTACTCTTATTATTACTACTATTATTATTATTATTATTATTATTATTATTATTATTATTATTATTATTATTATTATTATTATTATTATTATTTCATCATTTTCAATATAAAAAAGTGAGAATATACCTGTGCCATATGTGTGAGTATGGAGCGCACCCTTGAGAAGAAGGAAATGTTTAACACCTAATGTGTTCTTCTTTACCGCACTTACAATCTTTCTAAAGCTTCCAATTGTCTTATTTGTCATTTATGTTGGAGAAAAAGCACGGGTTTTCCAAAAAAATCTACTCAGCCAAAATCGAAGCCGAAACTTTAAAACCGACGGTGACGTTAGATCATTTCTCTCCATCGGTCTCGCATAACACTGGGTCGAGGAAGACTTTTACTGTAATAAGAATACCCAGAAGAAATACTGTTGGTTCAGATTTACAGGGTAAATTTTGTTTAGATCTGCACATAATGTTGTTAATATCTGCACAGAATGTTGTTTAGATCTGCACAGAATGTTGTTTAGATCTGCACATAATGTTGTTAAGATCTGCACATAATAATGGTTAAGATCTACACATAATGTTGTTAAGATCTGCATATAATGTTGTTAAGATCTGCACATAATTTTGCTAAGATCTCCACATAATGTCGCTAAGATCTGCACATAATGTTGCTAAGATCTGCACATAATGTTGTTAAGATCTCCACATAATGTTGTTAAGAGCTGCACATAATGTTGTTAAGAGCTGCACACAATGTTGTTAAGAGCTGCACATAATGTTGTTAAGATCTGCACATAATGTTGTTAAGATCTGCACATAATGTCCACTATATCTCACTCATAAGGCTGTAGTAGACTGTTGTTTGCCAGCAACCGGTCATTCAGTCCTTCTGTCTCTGTCTGTCTGTATGTCTGTCTGTCTGTCTATCTGTCTTGTCTCTCTCAGTCTCGGTCTCTCTCTCTCTCTCTCTCTCTCTCTCTTTCTCTCTGTAAGTCTCTGTCTCCCTTTCTCTCTCTCTCTCTCTGGCATTCTTTTTCTCTTTTTCTCTTTCTGTCTGTCTGTCTGTCTCTTTCTCTCTCTGACTGTCTCTGTCTCTGTCTCTGTCTCTCTCTCTCTCTGTCTCCATCTTTCTGTGTCTGTCATTCTTTTTCTCTCTTTATCTCTCTCTTTCTTTCTGCCTGCCTATCTGTCTGTCTGTCTGTCTGTCTGTCTCTCTTCCTCTGTCTCTGCCTGTCTGCCTGTCTGTCTATATCTCTTTCTGTCTGTCTCTCTGTCTCTCTCTCTCTCTGTCTCTCTCTTAAGTTCAGTCCTCTGCATTCATTTCTTTAAATTATGCGAGAATTGCATTAAATTACCTCACAAGAGCCAGATTGATCATAGTGAACTTTGATTGCCGTCATAACTATAATTATTGATAACAAGGCTGTAAAAGAGGAATGCTAGGTCTGAGTTAATATTGAAAGAAGAGATTAAATGAAAAAAAAAGATATCTCTTCCATTTTATCTCAACTCAAGGTATACCATATTTCCGCTGCTGCTAGCTTTTTATATTCCCTTCCTTTGAATCTTTAACATCAGCTTCACATCAAACAACAAAATGACGCATCAGATAAAACATTATATTTTACAGCTTATCCAGCGTTTCAAATCTTTGTTTCGCTCAACCTTTCTCGATTGAATTGATCGAGATTAACCGCTTATTCCATTAAGCTGTAATGCCAGAAAAAAAAAAAGAAAATTGCGATAACTTTTACTGCTGATTTGGACGAGGGAGAAAAAACTTAGCGTATTGATTAGATCTATTGACTGGCTACGGTTCTAGTGTTAGAATCATAGAATTATTGCAGTTATATGAGCTGTTTGGGTGCGTGATTAAAGGGCTTAGATCGGCGCATTACATACCCATAAATTCCTTGTTAGATCATGATTATAACAGGACCATGGAGTGCGAGTCAATATTGTAATGGTGAGTTAAAGATTGAAGCAATATGACGTAAAAGAATTCTCTATACTCATATCATTCGATCGTGTATAACAAAAGCAGCTATCTCTGTGTCTGTCTGTATGTCTCTCTCTCTCTCTCTCTCTCTCTCTCTCTCTCTCTCTCTCTCTCTCTCTCTCTCTCTCTCCCGCTCTCTCTCTGTTTCTCTGTTTCTCTCTCTCCTCTCTCTCTTCTCTTTCTCTCTCTCTCTCTCTCTCTCTCTCTCTCTCTCTCTCTCTCTTTCTCTCTTAATATCCTTTTTTCTCATAGGCACTTTTGCCTGATTCATCTGTCTACCAATCTGTCTTATCCGTTCTCTCTTTTCCTCTCTCTCTCTCACTCTCTCTCTCTCTCTCTCTCTCTCTCTCTCTCTCTCTCTCTCTCTCTCTCTCTTTCTCATTCTCTGTCTCTCTCTCTTTCTTTCTCTCTCCCTTTCTATCTGTTTCTTTCTTTCTCTTTCTCTCTCTCTCTCTCTCTCTCTCTCTCTCTTTCTTTCTCTCATTAGCATTACCTATTTCTCCAACTTTTTCCATCTAAATTTCTTTATTTAATTTTTATTTATTGCTTCAAATTTTCCTCACCCTTCCTATTTATGTTTTTCGCCTACAAACTGAATAACTGCAAAAATAAAAAAAAAAAAAAAAAAAAAAAAAAACATTTTGATTTCATTGCCACCAATTACCAAAGTATCGAGATGCTGTGCGGAGTTATTTGTACCCTTTTTGTATATATTTATAGTCACTTGCAAAATGGGGTTTGTTTCAATTCTATAATACATCAGATGAGTCACACTAGAAAGGGCTATGTCCGAAAAAAAAATTAATCATACTTGAAAAAAAGATTAGAAAGGAAACAATAGTTCATGACGATAGGGCTTGGATTTGTGTTAAAAAAGCAGGGCTCAGTAGTGAGTGGAACAGAAGCTGAACCTGACGCTTCTAGTAATCAGGATGGTGAGGTGGAATTGCTGAAGAAGAAAAAAAAAAAAGCCTGAAATCACTTTGAAAGTTCTATTTGTTTCAGATTGAAAGATTTAGTTCTGTTAGATAGAAAGATCTAGTGTTTTTTTTTAGATTAAGATCTTTTTTTTTTTTTTCAATAGAAAGATCTAGTTATTTCGGATAAAAAGATTTAGTTATTTCAGATAGAAAGATCGAATTGTTTCAAATAGAAAGATCTAGCTATTTTAGACAAAAGATCTAATTATTTCAAACAGACAAGTAAAGTCTATTAATTTTATTTCAGATAAAAATTCATCTCTGTTACTTAATTCCACAATATTTTCCCAAGTGGTCAACAATCAGCGCGCGATGCTATGAAATCTGCTGGAATCGATGGATTATTTGACGGATGAGGTGTCGATTTTTTTTATCCGAGTACAATTTCTCCGAGAGATTTTCCTTCTTTATGCTTTAATAGAGTTAAGGGTTTTGGGCACTGTACAGATAATAGAGGAAATCGACTTGAAAATCTATATTAGGATCTTTTTAAACGCATTATAAACAGACTTGCGATTTTTTCAAAAAAGTGCATAATGGTGCACTGCTTTTCGGGAATTCCTAGCTGCGCATTTATTTAAACCTACATGATAATGAACTCTAAAAAAGATCTATAAATAGGTTTGAATTCTTTACGGGAGCCTTGATTCTAGATAATTATTAATTAACCAGCTACTCTAGTTTGTGGGCGAGGTATAGATCTAGATCTAGTTTGTGAACGAGGTATAGATCTAGATCTAGTTTGTGGGCGAGGTATAGATCTAGATCTAGTTTGTGAACGAGGTATAGATCTAGATCTAGTTTGTGAACGAGGTATAGATCTAGATCTAGTTTGTGGGCGAGGTATAGATCTAGATCTAGTTTGTGAACGAGGTATAGATCTAGATCTAGTTTGTGAACGAGGTATAGATCTAGATCTAGTTTGTGGGCGAGGTATAGATCTAGATCTAGTTTGTGAACGAGGTATAGATCTAGATCTAGTTTGTGGACGAGGTATAGATCTAGATCTAGTTTGTGAACGAGGTATAGATCTAGATCTAGTTTGTGGGCGAGGTATAGATCTAGATCTAGTTTGTGAGCGAGGTATAGATCTAGATCTAGTTTGTGGACGAGGTATAGATCTAGATCTAGTTTGTGAACAAGTAAGAAAATAAAGGTTCAACCCATACTCCAGAGTTACCTTCTCCGCAGGTTGGAAATAAAGCTCATTCTAGCCATGACTGGTCCATTCAGGTAGAGATCAAGGGGATTTTTTTGAGTGGCGTAGGCGATAAGGTTGTCTAGAATAATCTCATTTGAAAAATTTTTTTCCGTGTGGCAGCCACATTCTACAACATGGCGGGGGTCGGTATTATCATTCCTTAAAAAAAAAACACACACACACTCAAAGGGAATGTATTGCAGTTAACTAACTCAACTACTTTATTTAAAAAAAAAAATACATTTCTGTACGGTTTCTGGCGTATTCTTGCCCTGCTCCAACCAAAGAATGTGCAGGGCTTCTATTCCCCAAGATTGGTATTTTAGTTAATTTTTTAACTTATTTTTTTCATTTGTTTTATTTATAATTTTATTATTCTTTTTTTAATCACACCATCTCTACCTCTCTTTTTTGCCTCTCTTTGTCAACGTTTCAGATTTATCTCAAACACTCTCTCTCTCTCTCTCTCTCTCTCTCTCTCTCTCTCTCTCTCTCTCTCTCTCTCTCTCTCTCTCTCTCTTCTTTATTAG
>JAWDGP010004172.1:382500-390000 GCA_033675545.1 Elysia crispata
GTTGTGTGTATGTGTGTGAGTCCTTTAATAATGATGTTGTGTGTATGTGTGTGAGTCCTATAATAATGATGATGTGTGTATATATATATATATGTGAGTCCTTTATTAATGATGATGTGTGTATGTGTGTGTCCTTTAATAATGGTGTTGTGTGTATGTGTGTGCGCCTTTTAATAATGATGCTGTGTATGTGTGTGCTCCCTTTAATAATGATGTTGTGTGTATGTGTGTGCGCCTTTTAATAATGATGCTGTGTATGTGTGTGCGCCCTTTAATAATGATGCTGTGTGTATGTGTGTGCGCCCTTTAATAATGATGCTGTGTGTATGTGTGTGAGTCCTTTAATAATGATGCTGTGTATGTGTGTGCGCTTTTTAATAATGATGTTGTGAGTATGTGTGTGCACGGGTTCAGTACTAAATAAATCTAAAGAGAAAGATTCTTTTAACCTTTACTTGATCTTGTCTGAAAAATATATTGACCGGAAAAAAAAAATTCTTACAAAATTTGATATTTCCATTTCAACAGCTGGTATAAAGGACATTAAGGTGCGGAAGGGAGAGAGAGAGAGAGAGAGAGAGAGAGAGAGAGAGAGAGAGAGAGAGAGAGAGAGAGAGAGAGAGAGAGAGAGAGAGAGAGAGAGAAAGTGTGTGTGTAGAGGGGGGGGGAAAGAGAGGAAGTGGGAGGGGTATTAAGAACCTGCTCTGCACATTAAGATGTTGTCATCTAAATATTTTTTGAAATTATGGAAACCTGAGAGAAAAATTGAGATACCTGAAATATTTCTTCTGATACTTCGAAAACGAGTCTTAGGCTTAATGAAAGAAGAATTAATGTTAATCTAGTGAGGTATAAGAAGATGGATGTTAAACTGAAGGTTTTAGGAAATGTTTTATTGGATTTATTATTCTTTTCTTGAACTTCTCGCTCCTAAACCTAAACACTCCCAATCCGAGCCAATGAGTTTTGATGACTGACTGCCACATAACACGGAAAAAATAAGATTTGATTTTTTTTTACTACAAAATGATTTTATTATCTCTAGTATAAGCGATCGAATGCGCTTGCAGGTTTTGTTTTTTTTTTATTTTTGTTTTTCTTTTTTCTTTTTTTTTTTTTTTTGTTTTGGTTTTTTTTTTTTTTTTTTTTGGGGGGTGGGGTGATCTGAGTTTAGCTAGTGTATTTTATATATCAGACTTAAACTTGTAAGCTTCCATAATCTGATCTCACCATCCATCATATATTTATGGATGGTACCGGTTTCTGGTTCTTCATATTTGGGGAAGGGTTCGAATCGCATGTGAAGTTTAAGGCAGACAAAGACACGGATTTGCCAAGCTATCCGATCCTCTCTGACTCACATTTGTGCGAACCGGAAGCGGTCACTGACCTCGGAAGCAGAGTGAGCACAACAAGATGAACCAATGAAATGAACTAAAAGAATTCAGAGTAGGAGGCGCGTTGGATGGGCAGCTCGGTTTGGCTTCTCTAAGAACAGTTAATTAGTTCGCTGGCAGGTTGGGTAAACACAGGAATGGGAGAATTATGGGAAATTCTCTTCGACATTCTGAGCGAGCCAAGGCATTCGTTCAAGTTTGGTTCTGTCCATGCTGAGGGTCTGGTGAGAGTAGCTTAAAAAGTTTGTTTTGGACACTGTCTGCCTTGAGTTTGAATTAGGCTACGTATTGAAGTGGGGTGGGCGGTGGTCAAGTCGGTAGGGCACTTGATTACCAATCCTGAGGTCCCGAGTTCGAATCACAGGCCGAGCTAAAACGTTTTTTAACTCTCCAGTATCCACCTAGCAATAAATGGGAAGCTAGGTCTCTTTAGACTCGGCGAAAGTAAAGGCGACGATGAAAGCAATGGCAAACTACCTCACAATGTCGTATGCCAAGAACAATCAGGACGCTACGCCTGGTTTACCCTCCGCTCGGATCGAGTTCGGGACTCACTTCTTACGTATATTGAGTGAAATGAGATTGTCACACCATCTTAACTAAAGAGACATTTCTGTGATTTGTAAACATTCATGTGTTATCAAGACTTGATGGGCTATTGGCTTGGCAATGAATGACGTCATAGGGGTTTGTTTTTATCTGTGCAAAGTCAATTGTGGTTGTAGAGACGCAATCAGGGAAAGAAGAAAATCATTTCTAAAACATTCTACATTTATATTGTTTGGATCGATATTTTTATAGAAACGTATTCATCGCTTCAGCAGATGGTATATTGATATTTGAAGCTATGTAGATACAGAAAGCCCTTATCTTTTTTTATTATGGAGTCCAAACTTTGAAATATACACACCCTCACACAAAAATGAAGTGATTAATTTAAAGCGAGGCAATTTTTATACCTCCGCTTTTATCAAGTAATATGAGGCAAGATTATATCAAGTCTAGAGGGCTGTCAAGAACGCCATCTTTAAGGGGAAAAAGCATTTGATAAAAGTACTTGCTTTAGAATCAACAATTTCATATTGATCTCATTCTTGAATATGGGCAAATTGCAGGTGTAATAATATCGTGTAGAAATTGAAGGTTAACTTAGAATCAATGGAGTTGGACGAAGGTGCAACTGGAAACATTCCATAGAGGGTTGATGAGAAGGAACCAGTTCCTGTAACCGGTTTCATTCAGCCGTCACACTGCGATGTACCGCACGTCTACCGGTTATGTTTGGTGACCCAGTTGTCTTCATAAACATGCAACCGGTCTTTGAGGAAGAGACGGGGTCCTGTGAGATTTAGCGAAAACCTGTGCTCCCTGGTCAGCCATGCCGTTTTTGCATTGGTGAATTACCGAGCACGTCATCAAATCTCAGCGGTTTGGTGTTCAACCGGTGACCTTGATTCGCAGGTTTACGACAGTCCCTGTAATTCTACTGGCGCGCTCTGCTAAATGTGGGGATTTTTCTGTGCTCGTCTGCTGCTGTTGTGCGACACAACAAAACTAATCTGCCTCCTCCTAACAGGTTATTATGTCCTAACGTGACAAAAGCTGGCATAACAGAAAGTTTAATGTCTATTCTCAAACATGGCTCTGGGTTGCAGCATTTCTTAGCTTACGTATCACGCAATGCGGGTGAGGGTCGAGATATCACCTTCACATTCAGTGACAAAAATCTGGGGAGACATGATGTGACGTTAGAGAGGTTCACGGGGTGACTTGTCACGTGGTGCGTCAGACCACTTTACTTTTAAGGTATTCGTTTCTTTCTTCTCTCTTTCTCTCTGTCTGTGTGTGTGTGTCTTTGTCTCTGTCTGTCTGTCTCTGTCTTCCTGTCTCTCTGTCTCTCTTTCTGTCTCTCTCTGTCTCTCTCCATCTCTCTCTGTCTGTCTGTCTCTGTCTCTTTGTCTGTCTGTTTGTCTTTGTGTGTCTCTCTCTCTGTCTGTCTGTCTCTGTCTCTGTCTGTCTGCCTGTCTGTTTGTCTCTCTCTCTCTCTAGCTCTCTTTCATTGAATCTCTCTCCATTTTCGCTAAGTTTTCTCTAATTTCTGGTATATCCCTCTATGTGCCTTTCTCTCTTACTATTTGTCCATGGTATTACGTCAAAGCAGGTATTTTTTTTTCTTTTTCCTTCCATTTTCTTGCCTGAAAATATACACATCACAAAACATTGATTTCATGACAGACCTCTTAACCCCCTCCCACTCCATATTATCTCTCTCTCTCTCTCTCTCTCTCTCTCTCTCTCTCTCTCTCTCTCTCTCTCTCTCTCTCTCTTTCTTTCTTTCTCTCTCTCTCTCTTTCTCTCTCTCTCTATCTATCTATCTCTCTATCTATCTATCTCGCTAGCTCGCTCTCTCACTCTCTATCGCATTTGCTTCCTTTGATTTTTATATTCCAGATTCCTTTCCATTTTTTTTTTTTCACTTTTCCTGATTTCTTAAAGGATTTACAATTATCGGGAAACTAGAGAAATTTTGAGGTATGAAAAACAAAGCACATTGCGTCTCAGTGTAGATATGACAAGACATTCTAAGCTTATTAAAAAGAAACCTGTTCTCAATGTATATTATTTCTGCCATTCTCTTTAACCATCTGCTGTTCATTCTCCAATCTGTATAAAAATCTTAAAGGTTTCAAACTGGCTTTTACGTTATTTTCAAGCCTGTTTCTAATACAGTAGATCACATTCTAGTATTCCTTCTTATCGAGACCAATGACCAATAGTTGCCCCCCCCCCCCCTCTTTTCAACGAGTATTATACACTCAACAGGCAGACTAATTACCTATACATAGTAACTGTTCACAGCAGGTGCTTCAAAGTTAAAGACCACCTGTGATTTGAAACCTCCCCAAACCAGGGCTATGGCATAATTCCTCATCTCCGCGAGAAGCGAGTAGCGAACCCGATCCGGATTTCCCTAAACCGAGAAGGTCAGGTCGCACCGGCGAAGACCTGCTAGCTGGACGTGTTCTGCGCATGCGGTTTCCGGGTCCTGACATTTCCGGTACTCTTCCAGCCCTAGCTCAGGCAGGTGTACATATACGACAAGCTATGGAGACGACATTTTCATCGGAAGATTATTTTAGTCAGTGATTGGGAAAACAGGCAGCTCGTTGTTGATAAGGTTAAACTGCCAAATAGAATTTACACTCTGGCACTGTAAATCTATGATTCAGGTAAAATGTGAGAGTGGAAAAAAAAGCAAAATAAAAGATAATCTTCATGTTTAATCAAATTTTCTTTGAAAATAAAATGCAAGAAATTTTGTGATTGGATGTCTCTATGCGAAAAAAAATGCAAAAAACAAAGGACATAATATCTATAAAAGTTTTAGTTCAATCTGATTCAAACTTTGCCAGAGCTCAATGTTGGTATAGACTAAACTATCTAAAATCAAAGCTCTTTGAACGTTAGTGGATAGTTTTTTTTTAGAAAGACTTATTTAAGTTTACCTTTGTTAATTGGACTTGGTTATCTCATCTCACTTATTTAAGTTTACCTTTGTTAATTGGACTTGGTTACCTCATCTCACTTATTTAAGTTTACCTTTGTTAATTGGACTTGGTTACCTCATCTCACTTATTTCAATCCTTCACCATACATGAAATCTAGACAGCCATAAGTATTCTCTGAGTTCTAGCGCCGGGTATTACGAAGTGCCTTATGTCGTACTTTGCTTAAGTCGAACGTTTTTAGCTAAACGCTAGACAACGCTAGTTACCACAGACCAAGTGTGATTAAAAGAGGGAGACTTGAGATAAACTTTTATTTTTGTATCATTGTTTACTATTATGATGCTCTTGTTATTAAATCCCAATTTTTCATTATAAAATTTTCTCTACTTCACTTCGCCTCTAATCTAAATGCTAAACTTTCCCCATATAAAATCACTGGATTCGTCCAGACAGTCTCTGGCTATCCACTACAAACTTTACAAAAATGATTATCAAGGCCTGGCAATGTCTCTACTGATCTAATAATCGGGTTCCTGTCTCCGAGTATCGAAATGACCAACTCCGAATATTAGACACGATTCTCATGCCCACGAGTATCGAAATGACCAACTCCGAATATTAGACACGATTCTCATGCCCACGAGTATCGAAATGACCAACTCCGAATATTAGACACGATTCTCATGCCCACGAGTATCGAAATGACCAACTCCGAATATTAGACACGATTCTCATGCCCACGAGTATCGAAATGACCAACTCCGAATATTAGACACGATTCTCATGCCCACGAGTATCGAAATGACCCACACGATTTCGTTTCCTTCGACGTCCAAGTCTTCAAGAATGTAAATGTTACTTTTCTGGTTTTGGGTGTCCGTGTGTGTGTCTGTGTGTGTGTTTTCATTTAAAGCTTAAAGGTGATCGATAGAAGCAAACTATAGACACGGCTTGAGACCCCATCAACCAGGGTCTAAGATCCAAAATATTGTCTGAAGCGTTAACAGATTGTTGGATCCTGCCCAAGAACAGTGCTGAGCTTGATATATATATATATATATATATATATATATATATATGTATATTTGTGTGTAAATATATATATATATATATATATATATATATATATATATATATATATATATGTATGTATATATGTAGAAATGTAATTGAAGTTGAAAAAAGAAAAGTAATTAATTTTCATCTATATCATCATTGTTTGAGAAATAAAATTAAATAAACGTTCCTATTCCAAGACGATAATTATTTCTTCATTTTCTTTAGATTTTTCCCCATTTACTGGTTTCAAGGATTCGCGTGTTTTTTTATGGTTTTTTTTAGGGGGGGGGGGGGGCGGGGGTGGGGAGTGGGGAAGGGGGAAAGCTGAGTGTAGAAAAAAACTAACTATTTGTTCAAGGAATTCGGAAACACGTCGGTAATTCTCAGGCGTATCGAGAAAGATTGTTTTGTTTCACTCTCGGCCGAAAAGACGACAGGTTTTTGACGGGCCTGTTTTGATATATCTCCGGCTCAGACCTACGCAGAATATCGATTTTATAAATTTGTAATGAGATAGACTGAAAACACGTATAGGAATAAAAAAGAAGGGTAGAGAGTTAAAAAAAAAAGGAGAGAGATGGGTGGATAGAAAGAGATATAAAAAAGCTTTTTAAAAATAGGAAGAGATAGCAAGAGAGAGAGAGAGAGAGAGAGAGAGAGAGAGAGAGAGAGAGAGAGAGAGAGAGAGAGAGAGAGAGAGAGAGAGAGAGGAGAGGGGGGTGGGGGCTGGGGGTTGAAGAAAACAATGGATTCGAAGAGATACAAAAGCGGAGAGAGAGAGAGAGAGAGAGAGAGAGAGAGAGAGAGAGAGAGAGAGAGAGAGAGAGAGAGAGAGAGAGAGAGAGAGAGAGAGAGAGAGAGGAGAGGGGGGTGGGGGGGCTGGGGGTTGAAGAAAACAATGGATTCGAAGAGATACAAAAGCGGAGAGAGAGAGCGAGAGAGAGAGAGAGAGAGAGAGAGAGAGAGAGAGAGAGAGAGAGAGAGAGAGAGAGAGAGAGAGAGAGAGAAAGGTGAATAGAAAGAGACAAGAAAATGAGATTGACACAGAGAGATAGACAGAGAGGAAGAATAAGAACAAGATCAAGAAGAATATACAAAAGTCTCTTTTTGGAGAGATTAGAAACAACCCATGAGTTCAGTCGATGGTTTCCGTGATGACACCGGCTCTCTTTAGACTCTATATAAAATTATTTTGACTTTGGAAATGTTTGGATGGAACTCGTTCACTAATCCCTGGCCGCATTTGATTGAGACAAGATTCGAACTGAAGATCACCGCGTCCTAACAGCAATCGATTTACCTGTAGACCATCAACTCTCACACTCCACGCGTGTATTGAGAAACTGTTTTTTTCCATTCCGTGCCTCAGAGGGCAAAACTTTAGTTCTAAATCACGTTAATTAACATTAGAATGAATTTTCCACCTTGCCAAAAAACTTTATTTTTCAAAAAGAAAACGATTAAATTCTATTTCAAGCTAGCTAGTGTTGGTAATGGCATTCCAGACTTAATAAAACAAAGTTCGGTAACATAGT
>JAWDGP010004172.1:395000-400000 GCA_033675545.1 Elysia crispata
CGTGCACACACATAGACAAACATTCACTTAAATTACACAGGTTATATAGACGTGCACACACATAGAAAAACACACGTCAAAGTATAACAGGCTACGTAGACGTACATACACAAAGAGAAACACACGCTACAGTATGATAGGTTACATAGACGTACACACACAAAGAGAAACACACGCTACAGTATGATAGGTTACATAGATGTACATACACAAAGAGAAACACACGCTACAGTATGATAGGTTACATAGACGTACACACACAAAGAGAAACACACGCTACAGTATGATAGGTTACATAGACGTACATACACAAAGAGAAACACACGCTACAGTATGATAGGTTACATAGATGTACACACACAAAGAGAAACACACGCTACAGTATGATAGGTTACATAGATGTACACACACAAAGAGAAACACACGCTACAGTATGATAGGTTACATAGACGTACATACACAAAGAGAAACACACGCTACAGTATGATAGGTTACATAGATGTACACACACAAAGAGAAACACACGCTACAGTATGATAGGTTACATAGACGTACACACACAAAGAGAAACACACGCTACAGTATGATAGGTTACATAGATGTACACACACACACACACACACACAATACAGCCACATGGATCGTTCCTCTAGCAGTCAACTCTGGCGAGCCAAGAGCGCAACTGTTCCCTCAGTCTCTTCATGATGATGTGAACATTAGGCTCGAGCGCTCACGGCTACACATCAAATCTAATACGCTCGTTTTGTACAGCTTCACTTTGTTTTTACTCTCCACTTTCTTCAGTCACTAGTCCAAGATCGTGAGTTGAAGGTTTTCTGTGATGAGAGAGTGAGAGAAGATGGCAAAGCCAGGATAATTCCTCTGGTTGTATAAGATATTTTTTTATTACGAGTAGAGGCAGAGGTTAAAAATTTCAGATTTATTGTGTTTGGTTTTCAACTTCACTCCAGAGCCAAAATGATCCTGGTGGTTGTTTTAGATGTTTTTTTTTTTGTTTTTGTTTTTGTTTTTGTTTTTTTGTTTTTGTTTTTTTTTATTACGAGTAGAGGCAGTGGTTTAAGATTTCAAATAATTGTGTTCGATTTTCGACTTCGCTTTAAATCGGCTGCTGTGTTTCTATTTTTTTTTTTTTAGATTAGATGTTAGGTGCAGTGTTAAAACTAAGATTTCTGTCGAATTTTGGATCTTTCTTATGGATCAGTAAGTAAAATAGAGATTCAGTAGCAGTTAAAACAATAATTATAGATGAAAACATGATATTTTTAACAAAATTTTTACTAGTGTATTTCAAAACAGTAGGAGAAAAACAAACCCGAGGAACCCCAACATGTTTTTTTATATCTGGTGTGAGGCTAAAAGTGCATTGTTTCAAGTGTAAGTGTAATGCAGCGCTCTGCAGCAAGTTTATTTATGTAAATGTGTTAAGATGTCCTGTTCGGCAGGATGTGGCAATCTGATATCTCGTAGATCTGAACCCGAAGAGAAGAATGAAGAGACTTTCGCTTCACATATAACAAGATCCGTCCTGAAAATCGTAGCATTCAAATGCTTGTTTATTTGACTTTTCCCCAAGTGCCAAGCCAACCATATGGGTTAGAGACTTTATATGATTCTATGTGAGATCTTTTACTTATGTTTCAATTCTTCCATCGAGTTATCTATCCATCTATCTATCTATTTATCTATCTATCTATCTATCTATCTATCTATCTATCTATCTATCTATCTACCTATCTATCTATCTATCTATCTATCTATCTATCTATCTATATATATATATATATATATATATATATATATATATATATATATATATATATATATATATATATATATATATATATATATATTGATCCCTCAACCTACGATCTATTTATCTATCTATCTATCTATTCGTCCATCGACCATTCTATCTATCTATCAAGCTATCTATTCGTCAGTCGACCTATCTATCTATCTATCTATCTCTCTAACTGTTATCTAATTTCGGATCATTTCAACCAACCATCTATCTAGGTATGAAATTCATTCCGATTCCCGAAGCCAGAATCTTACTGTCTTTTCCTTATTATTTCACTGCACGATGCAGCTCCACACCTTTGTTGATCATTGTGGCTGGACGATCGTTTATTTCGCACCACCAGGAACCAAAGTTCTGGCCAAACCTCTTTCAAAACATTCCTTACTTTTCTCTGTCTCTGTGTGACTATTCATCTGACTGGCATTCTAACTGTATGATTGCATGTCTGTCTGCATCTCTCACTCTCTCTCTCTCTGTCTCTCTCTGTCTCTCTCTCTCTCTTTCTCTGTCTCTCTCTCTGCCTCCCCCCCCTCTCTCTCTCTCTCTCGCTCACTCTCTCTCTCTCTTTCTCTTTCTCTTTTTCTCCAACTCTATCTATATATCTTTATTACTATTGCCCTCGCTGTTTCCTCTGTCTCTCTCACTCTCTCTCTCTCTCTCACTCTCTCTCACTCTCTCTCTCTTTCCCTCTCTCACTCTCTCTCTCTCTCTTTCTCTTTTTCTCCAACTCTATCTATATATCTTTATTATTATTACCCTCGCTGTTTCCTCTCTCTCTCTCTCTCTCTCTCTCTCTCTCTCTCTCTCTCTCTCTCTCTCTCTCTCTCTCTTTCTCTCTCTCTCTCACTCTCTCTCTCTTTTTTTCCAACTCTATCTTTTTATTTCTATTACCCTCACTGTTTCCCTCTTTATCTCTCTCTCTCTCTCTCTCTCTCTCTCTCTCTCTCTCTTTTCTCGTTTTCTGACTCTCTCCATCTATCTTTCTTTCCCTCTCCTTTACGTTTCTCTCCCTTATTCCAACCAGTTCTAGCTCTTAAATCACTCTCTCTCGTAATCTTTTAAACTTTTCCTCTCCACATTACACTCTACCCCACCCAGTGTTAACAATCTACACATGGCGAGGAGTGAGTGTGCGCGTGCTGCTCCAGTGTGAGCAAACACCCTCACAGATGAAGCCAGGTGCGGAGTCCGTTTTTGGATTTCTTCCTCATTATTTTTATCAATCAAATTCCGAGGTTTTGAAGTGATAGTTTTGTATGATAAATCATCATTCCGGGTGTTCAGTTAGTGTGGCTGGTATCCCTCGGTGATGAGGTTCATTATATACTGGGGTCTGTTTAGATCTGTTGGAAATCATATTTATTTCGATGAAATCGGGGATCAAGTTTCGATTGAATGCCAGTTCTTGTTGCGATATTAGCCTGCAGATTGTGAACAACAACCTCTCAGCGCTGCTAAAATCTCATGATCGAGGGTTCCCTAAAATACAGGCCAAGTCATTGAAGTGAACAAAGTTTTGCAGTACGTGTAAGAATGCGCTATAACGTTTAACCATTTCGAAGATATTTTTGTTGTGTAGGCCTGTAGACTGAATTATAAGTGCGTTCTGGGTACAATTTTGTCCTAACTCAAACATGAAAAAGTTTATTTATTTTAGGAAACCTCGCTCGTGATTCATTTTTCGGGTACCAACCACCCGAAACCACCCTGAGCGCCTGCTTGTGGTTGGCAGTTTATCATCACGTCACTTACGGTCTTTTCTAAGTGTTTCAAGATGAGATAGACAGAGCTGAATACAATTCTTCTAAAACGGAAATACTTATTTGTTTTACTTTAGTGTAAGCAGATTAAGTAAATCGTACCTCTCAGTTCTCAAATGATTTATGGCTTTTTGCCTCGTGCAATTTTTTGTAACCTTAGGAGTTACAGATACGTGTTAAAGGACACGTTTTAATCCAGTGATATCCGAACAGGATGTGCAGCTAGTCTTGCCCGAGGTGGTTTCAAGGACGACAGAGACGAGGGAGTGTCTTTATGTCTGATAGACTCTCAAATTTTGTTTTTGTAGATCCTTTAGAAAGTTAGAGAATGTCAAAAAGGTTGTCAGTAGTAATATTGTGCTATAGTTATGGACAAGCTAAAAAGTTTTATGTTTGTTTTTGTTTACGTTTTAATTCTCTATTTATATATCGTCGATGTGTGGATACTTAATTTCCTTATCTTAGTGAGTGAAGCAACCAATTTTCAATTAATTTTTACTTAATATCTACGTGTATCTTTGAAATATTCGGCGCCTGTTCCACTTAAGACAGCCATAATGAGCGCGGTAATTCTATGAGCAAGTAGTTTGGTTTATATGATTTTATTGTTTCTATAAATCAATTAAAAACAACCAGGATAAGTTTGTATATGGACGTCCTCTAAAAACAAGTTTCTGAGTGAATTAAAGTTTCAGGACTGTCACAGTTACAAGTAAATAGACAAAATATTAATATATAAGCTTTAAAGAAGAGACGTCGAGATTTTGCTCCACCCTTACGTGGCTTGGCGTGCAGAAAGTGAGCACTTCACGTCATGGATACCATCGGGGATTCCCAGAACAACAAGCCAGTGTGGTCCGCCTGGAAAGATACAACGCCGTGAGTTAAACTGTCACTTAACTGACAAAGTTAGAGATCTTCATCACTTAAGATGGAACAAAACATGACATTTTTTATAAACCTTTTTGTTGACTATTACAGCTTTCAAAGGCACGATTATGTATGGAATATGAACTGATTATATACAATTTGTACCCCGTTTATTTATTTATGAAGAGTAATCTGCGAATAATTGATTGTATTAAATGCCTAAATCTTATATGGGACGTATCTTACTATTTGTTTTGAGGAATGAAAGATGCTGCAGTAAAAAGTTACATTCTCGAGAGGCATGGGGAAAAAGTTTTTAAAAAAATGTTAAAAGCTCGGGCTAGGATAGCATTGTCTAAATTGTCTAAATACAACCAGATTTATATTAAAAACAAAAATAAATTAAAGTAAAACACAAGAATTGCAGATTTAGAACAGGCGATGTCTCCGAATACTAAATTCCGGAATTTTTGAGTGGATTCGCAAATCTTTTCTCAGGCTTATACTCGTTTTGGATTGAGAAATGAGAACGATGGTTCATTATCTCT